>MJUU01004905.1:0-13184 GCA_002080025.1 Modiolus philippinarum | reverse complement strand
GTTTCTATATATTTTATACATGTGCACCTCCCTTTTTGGAATTATTTTGAAAATTTTTCCTATTTTTACAGACTTTGGAACTTTGTCATTTTTATCAACATTTTCAACAAAGGGTACCTATTTTGTGAAATCAACTCAACCTACAGCTTTCAACTCTGACCTTTGAAAGTTCACAGAAGGTTTTTTTACATTTTGAAGATGTGCACCTGACTTTATGGAATTATTTCCAATATTTTTTCATATTTTTCCAGACCTTCTAGCTTAGTCAATTTCTATTTATATTTTCAACATACTCTATACACAGACCCTTTAGGTAACCTATAAAACAACACTTGATAGCTAGAAGCACTTAACGCAACCCGGCCATTTGAGTCTTTGACCCATTTTCTACATTGTGTCAATAGTAGTGTCAAACAGTTTCAGTGAATTTATTACCATGCGTGCCAAAATAGTTGAAAGTGGTTTCAGAGAATTTTTTTTTTTTTTTGTGAGGTTTTTAAAAGTCTCAACACAGGTGAGGTATACATGCTTCACAGAGCCTCTTATTTTAAAGAGATAATAAATTATGAAAATTTCAATACCTATGTTTATTCTTTTATTTTGAATTAATGAAAGTTTACAGTTTGATAACAAATATTGTCAAAAACAATTTAATGTACCATATTCCTTGTATTAAGCCCCCATGACGCTTATAAAATTTGAAAGGGGTGGCTTATTAAGTAGGACAAAAACGGTATTCCAAAACAAAGCTATTGTAACAAAATTCTTCGATCTTTCATAAGTTCACAATGTAATCAATATAAAAAATGATTCAACTATCCAAATTTTTATACGACCGCAAAAATTTTTGCGGTCGTATAATGGTATGGAGCTGTTGACGTCAAAGACTTACAGAGCCTGTGGATTCCTTATGAAAAATTAACATAGAGCTGCACCATCAGATTTTTGATAACATGTTTCTTTTTAAGCTATGAGGGCCCAACGGGGCAAACATGTGGATTACCTAAAATTTTAATTTTTGATCTGATTTCAATGGGATTTTTTCCTTTAGATTCCTCTCATTGTAGGCTTTCAGTTGTATGTCATCAGATTTGGTGCAACTCTTACCGTTTCCGATCTATAGCAAGTCAAAGGGGCCAAAATTGCAGTTATAAGAAATATGTGAAATCTGTATTTTTCATCAGATTTTGATGGGATTTTTTTTCTTTATATTCCTTTCTAAGTAAGCTTTCAGAGGTATGGCATTGGATTTGACGTAGCTCTTACCGTTTCCGAGCTATAAGGGGTCAAAGGGGACAAAATTGCAAACATTAGAAATATGTGAAATCTTTATTTTTCATTAGATTTTGATGTGATTTTTATCTTTGGATTATTCTCATTGTAAGCTTTCAGTAATATGGCAGTATATTCTGCGTTGCTCTTCTGTTTCCAAGCTATAATGGGTCAAAGGGGCCACATTGTAATATTTCAAGATATGTGAAATCTTTATTTTTCATTGGATTTCAACCTGATTTTTTTCTTTGGATTTCTCTTGATGTAAGATTTTAATTGGTAGTCAACAGAATTGTGTCCAGTTAATTTATGTGTCAAGGTCCTTATTGTGTCCAGCAGATTACTGTGTCCACATTCATTTTAGTTTACACTTGTTCAAATTTCAGTGGTCGACATGCTGCGGTCATATCATGCTGCGGTCGTATCATGCTGCGCTCGGGGTAGCCCTTTATTAACAAAAAGAAGAAGCTGATCAGTTGTTTGTACTGAAATGCAAACTAAAAACATGATAAATCAGTTGTTTACAACTGGAAACTCAGAGGCGTACGCATGCGCAATTGATAAAAAACAAATCAGTGTTGGAAAATGTATGAAATAAATAAGGAAATTACGGTTTCTATAGGGAATTTTGAGGGGCGCTTAAGGATTTCAAATGAAATTTAGGGTAGGGGGGCTTTTATGCGACAGGGGTGCTTGATACGAGGAATATGGTACTACACAAGTGAGATTGGAAACCTTTTCCTTCATTATCACTTTTTTGTAGCAAAATTAGGAAAAATCTAGGCCAATATATTGACAGTACAAAAGAATATTAATATCAGTCACAATTAAAAGTAATTTAATTCTCCATTCTTCAAGTTTATTTTTGTAGGGTATAATATCCACTAATTTGTTTTTATAATATTTTAAAAAGTATTAAACTTCATTATTTTCATAGTTTTTGTTCTTTTTCATTGATCAAGTTGCTTAAGTCATTTTGTTAACAATAGCTAGATGAGCAGTACCACAGCAGGCATTCCGAGCCAAATCCACAGAGCAGTGTTGGATCGTACTTTTTCCTTTTGATATTATGATCATATTTTCAGAGGGGAAAGCTATTCCATGGGATTTTAATCAAAACATTCCTGAAAAAATATGATCCAACTCCAGAGCACCATTTCCCTGTGAAATTTGGATTGGGATACCCTTTCTGAATACTTGCTTAAAGAAAGGAATTTTTTAATTGGTTAAATTATATTCCATTTGCATTTAAAACACCAAACTTTTGAATTCAGTAAATGCATAAAATTTGTATAGTATAGAATTTTATATATGAAGTTAATGTGACTTTCTCATGAACATATTTCTAGAAAAGGTATTGATAAGGTCCTTTATTCATTATGTAGAAACACTTCCCAGTTATTTTGAATAGATACTTTAAGTTTAACCCTTTCTTTAGTAAAACATGAAACATTGCCTCTTTTGTGGGCAAAGATTGAAATTTTCCTTCATTTTCAGTTTGATCAGCTTGAATTCTCATGATAAATATATCAGGTAAGGCAATCATAACCTCAGTATATTTATCCCAAAGTTAAAAAAGACCAATTTGTATGGTAGTGAATTTTAATCTAGCTTTGAATTATAAGCTTTGTTCATTCGGTTCAGTCAGACATACTTTTTATGACTCTCTGACATTTAATTATTTGCTTTATCACTTCAGTGAATAGCACATGAAATGTAATGAAAATAAATTGGATCATTTTTCATGTTATAAATCATGGTCAGTTTAATGCTTTGTTGTCTGTGTAATGAACCAGCTTGAAAAATGGAAGATAAAGTTGATATTTCTTCCATTTAAATATATGACATCAAATAGAAACCTGGTAAATTGTAGCATATTTACATTTACTGCTCATCCTGTTCATACAGGATAATTGCTGTTGTCCAAAATAAGGGGAAATAACAATCTAAGGCTGGTTGTATGCCATTGGCATTCCCAGACATCAGTTCATCTGGCAAAATTTTCAGCAATCAAGAATGAAAGTATTGTAAAATTTTGACATCTGTTATATGTTCTGAAACAGTAGGTCCTGTAAAATTATCTTGAGACTGATCGAGGCCTGAGGCTGCTTTTGCTACTTGCCTGAATATACTGTAAGACTTCTGAACTATCAGTTGTATCTGCCCTTCCTGTCCTTGAAGGATTGTTTCTTCTTACCAAGATTACTTGTAGGCTAAGTAACTTTGTAAAGCTGTCTTCATGCAAGAAATTTACTGTTTGCATAGATTATCTGTAGGCTTGAAGGAACTTTAGAGAGCTAGTTGTATTTCATCAATGATCAATGTTCAAATCTAGATATCCTGAATAACTAAAGTGACTGTAAATTTAGTTTCTGTAGATGGCCAATTTGACACAGTGCAAATAAAAATCTATTGTTCATGAACCCTGTACAGTAGGCAAATCCTGTGTTTGTAGACAAATTTATTTTTATTTGTGTAGAGTTGAATGAATAGTGTGGCTTTTTGAAAAATATTTTTTTAGGCAAGTATTTCATTTAAATTTTTTAATATTCTTTTCTGTTTTTTTTCTATTGAATCCAAGCAAATGATCCAGTCGAGAAAATCAGGAAACTAATTAATTTCCAGCAACTTATCAAGAATACAAACGTTAACATTCCTTACTGTCAGTGGAAAGCTAGATTAAATTTCAACACCAACAAATAATAAGAGAGTGTCCTTGTTGGTTTGTCTAATATGCATAATGCTGCACATTGTATAACTGAATTCACTGTATATAGAAACCCAAAACTTATACACACCTATAACTGTTTTCAGCAGTGTTAGTCACATGAAGTTCAGTTTTTTTTTACATTTAACTGTGTTATCTCCCTTTTTGTTTGCATAATCCTGCAATAGGATATTGTTTTGCGTGTGTATAATGCAATAGATGTATTGACACAATATAATTTTTCATTTGTTGTTTTTCATTTTATCCAAAATGTATATTAAATAATGTCGATTAAACAATATGAAATATCTCTTTCTGGTATAGCTTGCCTAAGGAAAAATCTGCCAAGAGTAATGTGTCGATCAAGTCACCAAATAATTTATCAATATCTTTTGACCAGCAAGACAGGTAAAACCCTAATATTAACAAACTCACAGTGTTTATTAACCCTCAACACTTCTCCTTAATAATACAAATATTACAGGCCTGTTTAATTGTTGTTGTTATTCTAATGTCTTCTGTATATGTATTTCTGCATCAACAAAGGATGCAAATAAGTGCTTGCATATGCATAAGATTTAAGTAATCTTTTGCATATGCATTGAATTAAAGACATCTTT
Organism: Modiolus philippinarum; assembly: GCA_002080025.1. Lineage (NCBI taxonomy): Eukaryota > Metazoa > Mollusca > Bivalvia > Mytilida > Modiolidae > Modiolus > Modiolus philippinarum. The sequence goes on along the minus strand of MJUU01004905.1, from coordinate 8,585 downwards.
TACATAGGGGTTATTATTCTCCAGGAGAACTTAAGAACTATAGTGCATTTTCTGAAGATGCATCATATTTATGGTATCCATACCACAACTGCCCATGTGATTTATTTGATTGTCCTTGAGGGCCATTGCTTTTCAATATTTTTTTTTAAAGCAGAAATTAAATAATAAGTGTGAAACATTTTTGACATTTAAGGTGACAGTAAAAAGAATATGTGCTGGAATGCATTTCAATGTAAATTGGGTGTATAAGCTAAATTTACAATAAATAAAGTCCTATTTTTGAGAATAACTTTTTTTGTAAGAACTTCTTATTAAAGTATAATATGTAAGGCTAAGGTCTGCATCCATTCCTAATGAGCATGTTCAGTCTTTTTGATATGCTCAAATCTGTGTTTTTCCAAAAACATGATTTATCAGATTCATATCCTTTTACACTACAACTACTCCATGATGAAGGTGCCCACCAACCTCTGAAAAATCAAGGTCTGATTAATAGCTGGAATCAATTTGGTGAACATTTTTGCTGCTGAAGTTAAATTTATAACTATTCTCAAAACATCATGAAATCATAACTTACCTTCATATTTATTTTTAGAAAGGCACCAAGCTGGTGGTTCTAGTTAAACTCTTGAAAAAATAAGGCCAACAACAATAAAATACCAAAATTAAAGGCCACATCAAGTTAATTATTAGATTCTCATTCAGGTTGAAACAAAATAATGAGATTGGAGCAAAGCTTGAAATTATATTTTATTCTGTTTTACCTTAAAATCAAATAAAAATCTTATCGACCATTGAGGTCTCTTTATCTGCCATTTAACTGGAAATGATAATATATATGTAAATAACATCTTTCTGGTTCTGGAGACAAGTTTTTGTGATGTTAATACATGACACAAAATTTTTAGAAGGACACTGAAGCTACACACAGATTTGTTTTAACGCTTTAAAGACGATAGTTTAAAAAAAAATGCGCCCTATGATAAGTAAGTTTTAGAAGAACTGATATAGCAAAAAAAAAAACAAAAAAACACCAAACTTGGCATCATTATTTTCTTTTATCACTCATAACAGAAATACATGTTTTGGATACAGTACAGGGAGTGTTATATGGTTCTGGGATTGGTTTTACTTTGGGGTACAGGTATATGTATTGGATATAGTATCGGCATTGCTATAATGGTTCTGGGATTGGTTTTACTTTGGAGTACATGTATTGGATACAGTGTAGGGAGTGTTATGTTGCTCTGGGAATGGTTTTACTTTGGGGTTCTGGTTCTTGTTAGTATAAATAATATTGTCTTATATGTTGAATAATATTATATAAAAACTAAATTTTATGGAAAATTTATGGAATGTAATCAATGAAGTCTGTACAAATGATGTTTTTATATGCAGTTAATTATATGAATGTCTATGTCACATCCTGTAGATAATGGATTTTACATACTGCATATTTCATTACCAAATTTGTAAACACTAAGAAATGTATACATAAATATCATCTCAATACATTACTAACTCTCTGTTTGTCCCTTACCACTGATGATCATATGTACTTCTAACTTTGATAACAGCAGAGTTGGCTATCATTCTAAAATATTTTTATGGTGGATCCACTATGACAGTGGTCATTGTGTCACCTGCATTCCACAATGGCGAATCATAGGGATCATTATTTGTCGTCTTGCGGCATCGGCGTCACAAAAAAATACCATCATATTTTTCTTAGGAACCATGTATCCAAGCCTTTACAAATTTGGCATGGAATATCAGTATGGGGACCTATACCATGAAACAAAGTTTTGAATCTCTCGCATGCCCACTTCCTCTTTGACGGAACTTCGAATATTTTTTGCCTACCAGGGTCACACAAAATTTCTGTAACAGTTTTCTCTTTCTGTAACAATTTTCTCTGGAACACATATCCCAGTCATCTGAAAATTATCATGGAGTATCAGTATGGGACCTATACCGTGTAATGGAGTTATGGATCTCTTGCATGCCCACTTCCTGTTTTACGCAACTTAGAATATTTTTTGCCAATGGCCATCACAAAAAAATTTCTGTCACATTTTTCTCAGGAACCACATTGCCTAGCTTTCTGAAATTAAGCTTGGAGTATCAGTATGGGGACATATACTGTGTAACAGAGTTTTGGATCTCCCACATGCCCACTTCCTGTTTGACGGAACTTAAAATATTTTTCAAGTCTTGAAAATCTGTCACATTTTTCTCAGGAACCACATATTCCTGGATTCTACAATTTGGCATGGAGTATCAGTATAGGGACCTATACTGTGTAAGAGGGTCTGGGATTTCTTGCATGTCCACTTCCTGTTTGACAGAACTTAGAATATCCTTTTGCATTATTACACAGGTGACACATGTCTTCCTGGAAGACTTACTACTAAGTTGTTTAATATGTATTCCTCAACCATCGGAAAAGTAAAATTGGTCACACCTGAGCATCTGTAGATTTAATTGCCCTTTGCTCTGCTGTTGGTCAACTGGGAAAAAAAAAATTATATATAGGTAGAAGCAATTCTAAAAATTGATTGAGCAATAGACTATGCACATGCAGTCATAGTAGATCTACTACAATAATATGAATATTCTATTTCTGCTACAAACAGGACTTCTTTTCTTTTGTAAGGAATCAACATAAAGAAAACAAAAATAATACAGATATTTGTCATTCAAAACTTGTAACAAGCGAGTTTTTCCATGACAGTAAGAGGTATAATATGTGTGTGTAGAGTATTGATACACAATTTTAGTCACTGAGGTTACTAAGGAAAGACACTCCCTTGATAGTGATTTTACTTTTTCTCGTTCATTTTGTTTTAAGTTATCTCTCATTTTTTGTAGCTTGTTAGCTTACTTTGATAAAGACTACTTCGGCTGTTGCAATCACTGTCATCTGCTTAATAGTGAAAGTTTTCTACTGTAAATTTTATAGCTTAAGCCAGGGTGAGATTTTGCCATCACTTGTCATCCTTCGTCCTTCCATTCGTCATCCGTCATAAACTTTTCATTCAAAGATCTTCTTCTCTGAAACCACTGGGCTAATTGGAACCAAATTTTGTCAAAATAGTCCTTGGGTGGTCTCCTTTTAAAATTGTATCTGGCTGGGCCGTACCTCATCCAGGATGGCTGCCAGCGGGGAACATAGTTTTAACATTGGACCCTATGGGAAAACACATTCAATGATCTTCTTCTCAGAAACTATCCGTCCAATTATTACCAAACTTAGTCACTATGGTCATTAGATGGTCCCATCCAAAAAGGGTATCCCGCAGGTCTGTACCTCATTCATGATGGCTGCCAGCAGGGAACATAGTTTTAACATTGGACCCTTAATAATGGGAAAACACATTCAAAGATCTTCTCAGAAACTACCAGCCAAATTATAACCCAACTTTGTCACAATGGTCCTTAGATAGTCCCTTCAAAAAAAAGTATCTGACAGGTCCATACCTCATCCAAGATGTCCGCCAGCGGGGAACATAGTTTAAACATGGGATCCTATGGAAAACGCATTCAAAGATCTTAATCTCAGAAACTACTAGTCCAGTTTGAACCAAACTTAGTCACAATGGTCTTAGATGGTCCCTTCCAAAAAGGGTATCCAACAGGTCTGTTCCTCATCCAAGATGGCAGCCAGCAGAGAACACAGTTTTAACATTGGACTCTATGGAAAATGTATTCAAAGATCTTCTCAGAAACTACTAGTCCAGTTAGAGCCAAACATAGTCACAATGGTCCTTAAGATGGTCCCTTCCACAAAAGGTATCCAACAGGTTAGTACCTCAACCAAGATGGCCGTCAGCGGGGAACATAGTTTTAAGGATTGACCTTATGGAAAACACATTCAAAGATCTTCTTCTCAGAAAATTCTAGTCCAATTAGAACCAAACTTAGTCATAATAGCCCTAAGATGGCCCCTTCCAAAAAGGGTATCCAATAGGTCTGTACCTCATCCAGGATAGCTGCCAGCAGGGACATAGTTTTAACATTGGACCCTATGGAAAACACATTCAAAGATCTTATTCTCTGAAAATGCTAGTGCAGTTAGAACCAAACATAGTCACAATGGTCTTTAGATGGTCACTTTCAAAAAAAGTATCCGACAGGTCCCTACCTCATCCAAGATGGCTGCCAGAGGGGAACATAGTTCTAACATTGGACCCTATGGGAAAAAACATACAAAGGTCTTCTTCTCAGAAACTACCAGCCCAATTAGAACCAAACTTAGTTACAATTGTCTTTAGATGGTCCCTTCCAAAAAAGATATCAGACAGGTCCGTGCCTCATCGAAGCTGGCCGCCAGCGGAGAACATATTTTTATACCCCCTGCAAACAAAGTTTGGGGGGTATATAGGAATCACCCTGTCTGTCTGTCCGTCTGTCCGTCTGTCTGTCTGTCTGTCTGTCTGTCTGTCTGTCCGTCTGTCTGTCCACACTTCTTGTAACAAAACTCCTCTTAAACCACTTGAAGGATTTTGATGAAACTTTTCACAAAGGAAGGACACTATATGGAGATGTGCATGAAGGGATAAATTATTGTCCGAAACCAGGAAGGGGAGATAATTTGACTTTGACTCTTCTTGGATTCCCGATGTATGGGTAACCTCATAAGGGCAACTCCTCTTAAACCACTGAAAGGATTTTGATGAAACTTTACACAAAGGAATGACACTATGTTGAGATGTGCATGAAGGAATATGAGTATTTTTGGAAACCAGGAAGGGGAGGTAATTTGACTTGGAATTTTGTTGAAGAAAATGTCAAAGAGGCAAAAAAAGGGTGAATTTTATTTTTGTCCAATTTTGACAGAGTATTTTCATTAGCACCCTTACGAAAAGTACTTTCTTGAAGATTATATCATTGTGTCCATACTTGTATTGTGTCAACACCTGTATTGTGTCCACACCTATATAGTGTCCACACCCACTTAAATTTGCATTTACCATATTGATTCAGGGTTTAATTAGCAGGGGGTATATTTGGCTGCCATTTGGCTACAGCTCTTGTTAACATTGGACTGTATGGGAGATCTTCTCCAAGGTGGCCGCAGCAGGGAATAGAGTTTAAACTCTGGACCCTATTGGAAATGTCATTTATTTCTCTATGTCAGTTATGGTCCAGGTAAGGGATACAGGCTCTTGAGAGCCTCTTGTTTCTCACCAAAAGGAGACATGAAAAGCGGAACATGCATACAAAAAATATGAAGACCACAGCATAAATTTCACTTAGGCCATGATTAAAAGTTTTTGTATGCTTTTCTCTGATCTATTATATATACTAGTTGGGTAGGTATTAAAAATGGTTTATTAGTCCCCTATCGGGTTTGCCGAAGGAGACTTTAGGTTTGCACTCAGTCAGTCAGTCATTCAGTCCATCCGTCCGTCCGTCAGTCTGTCACACTCAGTTTTCCGGACTTTTTCCCATACTATAAGAGATATTTACCTAAAATTTTGTATGTAAGTATACCATTATGAGTTACAGTTTGGGTCAGGTTCATTGTTTTTGGGCAGAGTTATGGGCTTTGGACTTAAAATACAGGTTTTTCCGGACTTTTTTTCTAAATCATTTCAGATATTAAGCTGATATTTGCTATGTAAGTCTACCACTATGCTCGAGTTTGGTTCTGGTCCATTGGTTTTTGACAGAGTTATGGGCCTTGGACTATTGGCAAAATATAGGTTTTCCAGACTTTTTTTCTAAACCCTTCCAGATATTAAGATGATATTTGCTATGTAAGTCTACAACAATAGTTACAGATCAATTTGAGTCTGGTTCCAGTCCATTGGTTTTTGACGGAGTCATGGGCCTGGGAATTAGAAAATTTTGGTAAAATATAATGGTAGGTTTTCCGGACTTTTTTCTTAACTGTTCCAGATATTAAGCTGATATTTGCTATGCAAGTGTACCACTATTAGTAACAGATCAAGTTGGAGTTTGGTTTTGGTCTATTGATTTTTGATGGAGTTATGGGCCTCTGACTTAAAATATGTGGGTAAAATTGATGTTTTCCGGATTTTTAGTTCGCCTCAACGAAGTTGAGGGGGACTATTGGAGTACCCCCGGCGTCAGCGTCCGTGTCCGTGCCCGTGTCTTCGTCCACTTCCGCGTCCACATTTAGGTATATATCTTGGTAACTATGAAGGGTAGGGTCATCAAACTTTGTGTACAGATGCATCTTGGGCTAACTCACAGCCTCCAGGAAAATGAGGTCTCTTTGACCTATATTTTCCGCTTGGCTGGCTTTCATTTAATTTTTGGTCCGAGTTGATATCTCAGTAACTGTACATGGTAGGATCATCTAACCTTGCATGTGCATGCATCTTTGGGGGTAGGTCAGCATCCAGGCAAAATTAGGTCACTTTGACCTATATTTTCCGCATGATTGACTTACATTCAAGTTTACGTCCGAGTTCAGATCTAAGTACTGTACATGGAAGGATCATCTAACCTTGCGTGTGCATGCATCTTTGGCAGTAGGTCAGCATCCAGGTAAAATTAGGTCACTTTGACCTATATTTTTCACATGTTCGACCTACATTCAAGTTTATGTCCGAGTTCAGATCTAGGTAACCATACATGGTAGGATCATCTAACCTTGCATGTGCATACATCTTTGGGGGTAGGTCAGCATCCAGCGAAATCAGGTCACTTTGACCTATATTTTCCGCATGATTGACTTACATTCAAGTTTACGTTCGAGATCATATCTAAGTAACTGTACATGGTAGGATCATCTAACCTTGCATGTGCATGCATCTTTGCGGGTAGGTCAGCATCCAAGCAAAATTAGGTCACTTTACTGTTTATGTCCGAATTCAGGTCTTGGTTACTGTAAATGGTAAGATCTTTTAGCCTTTGTATACATGCATAAGGTATGGTAAATGAGCACCCTGGCCAAATAGGGTTTCTGTGTCCATGTGCCATAACAAGGCGAACTTTGTAATCGTTGATTACCTATGTTTTTTTAAAACCATTCCAGATATTGAACTGATATTTGCTATGTGAATCCAACGTGATGAATTATAGATCAAGTTCGAGTTTGGTTATTGACCATCTATTTTTGACGGAGTTATGGGTCTTGGACTTCGAAAATTGTGTTAAAATGTAAGATTTCCAGGCTTTTTCCCAAACAGTTCCAGATGTTAAGCTAATATTTGCTATTTGAGTCTACCACCAGGAGTTACAGAAGTTCTAGCTTTGTTCTGGTACACTGATTTTGAGGGATTTTTTTTATTTTACTGTTTTGCTGGTATTAGCAAAGAATTATTTCACTGGTGGGGGACTATCCACACTTGTTTTATTTATTGTCATATTTTTCATATTGTTTTTGTACAAATTTTGTTGTTAAAAAATTGTGATAAGTAAATGAGAATTTTTGACTTCGTAGGTTTTTAAATTTGAAGGTGGGAGAAAAGCAAACAAATTCACTTTTATTTTAGGCCTTAGATCAATAGATACCAAGATGAAAGAATGTTGGACAAGTTGTAGTTTGGCAAATTTTTCTAATTTGCCTGACCAAATGTCCTGCAAGGCTTTTAAACTTATTGTTTGTCTTAACTCTCAGTTATTGTAAAGGGTGACCATGTTTAAGTATATTTTCTCATTACTATGATATTTTGCACGTAGGTTGAATTTGATAGTACATAACTGTCTGCAATATTGCTTTTTACCAGATTGGTCTAGGATAGTACATAACTGTCTGCAATATTACTTTTGGCCAGGTTGGTCTTGGATATTACATGACTGTCTGCAATATTTTTTTTAACCAGATTGGTCTAGGATAGTACATGACTGTCTGCAATATTGCTTTTGGCCAGGTTGGTCTTGGATAGTACATGACTGTCTGCACTATTGCTTTTGAACAGGTTGGTCTTGGATAGTACATGACTGTCTGCAATATTGCTTTTGACCAGGTTGGTCTTGGATAGTACATGACTGTCTGCAATATTGCTTTTGACCAGGTTAGTCTTTGATAGTACATGACTGTCTGCAATATTTGTTTTTACCAGGTTGGTCTTGGATAGTACATTACTGTCTGTAATATTGCTTTTGACCAGGTTGGTCTTGGATAGTACATGGCTGTCTGCAATATTGCTTTTGAACAGGTTGGTCTGGGATAGTATATGGATGTCTGCAATATTGCTTTTGGCCAGTTGGTCTTTGATAGTACATGACTGTCTGCACTATTGCTTTTGGCCAGGTTGGTTTTGGATAGTACATGACTGTCTGCAGTATTGCTTTTGCTGAGGTTGGTCTTGGATAGTACATTATTGTCTGCAATATTTCTTTTGGCCAGGTTGGTCTTTGAAAGTACATGACTGTCTGAAATATTGCTTTTGGCCAGGTTGGTCTTGGATAGTACAGGACTGTCTGCACTATTGCTTTTGACCATGTTGGTCTTGGGTACTAGTAGTACATGATTGTCTGCAATATTGCTTTTGAACAGGTTGGTCTTGGATATCACATGATTCCCTGCAATATTGCTTTTGGCCAGGTTGGTCTTGGATAGTACATTATTGTCTGCAATATTTCTTTTGGCCAGGTTGGTCTTTGAT
>MJUU01004902.1:0-18266 GCA_002080025.1 Modiolus philippinarum | reverse complement strand
TATGCTAACTGCTTCTGCGACTAAACAGTACTTCAGTACTTTGATTTTCCTGTATATTTCTTTTTTTATTGTTTTGTTTTTTTTTCTTTCTGTTTCTGGAATGCAATCGAAAACGTTGCCGAAAATACCAAATGTATATTTGATGAAAAGCCACATTTCTTATTATTTTATTTTTTTTACGAAAGGATATGGAGTTAGCCTTTTCTGTGGACATTTTTCCCATTAATGGAAATATTAATGATAGGAAAATTACAGTTATTACTTTTTGTGCATGCTTTATACATCCTTCAAGTTTGAGTATAAATTGAGTATAAAATACATTTATTGCTTAATCATTTACTGACCTCTATTTTTTTTTTAATATTATTGTTTCAGCTACAAGATGACCAACAACTGAATTGCTGACATGGGCAACAGTGCTTTCATTATTTTTATTGCAAACCGGTATGAGGTAATGTCATTATATAGTGCAGTGCAATTATATTCAATTATTGTTTTTCAGGTTTACACAAGTGTCTGTTTTGTACACCCCACAAATAAATTCGCAAAATATACACTGTGCTTTTAATCGCCATAAAATTGTAATTTCGGAGAATTAACTGCATCTTCGATTCAGCGTTTTTTAGAATCAATGTTTCAAGTTTGATGAAACGAGTGACTTTATTTTTTAGTCAAAAGAGGTGGAAATATTTTTTCATCAAAAGTACAATGAACTGTAGTCGTAAGATAAAACTAGGCAAATAGTATGACACATTCACTTGAACTCCTTAAGGATGTTCGCCGGTCAAATCTTTATAAAAAAGATTTCAATTAAATCTGATTCTTTATCAGAAAATTGACAGATAAGAAATTTAAGAGAAGATTCGAACATTCTTCGGAGAAGCAGACAAGAGACAACTCAACAATCATTCAAATCTTTATTTCAAAATATAGGCACAATGTTAATGAAGAAAAGATAAGTGGAAACACTTACAATGGCCGAAAATTACAATCACATGCCACAATTTTCCAGGGAACTGTGAAAGAAAAACAATGAAATGACAAAAGACAATCATAGGTAACGATAGGAACTCGGGATAGCCGGACATGGTACCGGCATTAGAAGGAGCTAGTGGTAGGGTTATCCTTGTTTATGGGTACTCAAACAAAATATATATTTGTATGTATATTATGCATGTATCAACAAAATTTCTTGACCCATTTTTTTTATTTATTTTTTCTAAATAAAATTGTCAACAATCAACAAATGATATATATTTATACTTGTTTTCTATATTTTTTTCGTTATCTATGTCTTGTTGACTTGAAACAGGTTTCAACAGTAATATAAGTTCCTTTCAAAATAATTGTTATTTTTCTTTAGCATTAAGAATTCAACATATTTGATAAGAAATAATGAATATGAAACTAGACTTAAAAGATAAAAACCCGGAACTGGCATAATTTCAAGGAAAATTCCCCACGTCTCAATTTAAATAATATTAGATCTACCAATTGTTCATTTAATTTAAATAAGATCTACCAATTATTCATTACACTCATTGCATGGTAGCGTACAGTGAGTGTAAGAAACAATTTATAGATCTAATTTTAATTAGCGCAGTAGCGCAGTTCAGATGGCATCGAGTTATCATTCGAAATATCGAAACAGTATTTATAAGTATTTGTTTACAATTAAAAATAAGTAATCTCAATGTAAGATATATTATGCATGTATAATATTCAGATTCATCAATAAGCTGTGATAACAAAGGCAAGATTAGCACAAACTGTATATGAATGCTTTATTTCTGGACGATGAACACAGTTGGCACATTGACTCATCTGATCATAATTTTTCTTTTTGTCTACAGGTTCCCAAGTCGTCCTGAATTTGTAAATTCTTATCTTTACATCTTGCTTTATTGAATGTGCATCTAAAATAAAAAAAGCAAACAATCGTCAAAATTATGCATCTTATGTATAACGTACACACACATATATAAAGTATCAGAAGATAACCACTACCACACAATGGCATCCTGCTTTTTTTCTTTTTTTTTTCTGTTTGTTTTTTTTTTGTTTTTTTTTTTGCTTGTTTGTTTGTTTTTTTTTTGTTTTGTTTTTTTTTTGGGGGTTTTCTTTTAAAGTTTTGTTGCATATTTCCTTAATGAAAAAATATTGAACAACGATATCAAATATTATGATTGTTAATTGTTTTGATTAAACTATATACACTCTCAGAAAATGTATCTATGTTGCAGGACACCGTGCGAATCAATGTTTGAATGCAAAAGTAATTTGTTATTTTTTAAACAGATGCAGCCAATGGTACAGGGAATACTCAGTCGTATGGACTGCATTGCGTTGCATTTGGGTTTCCCTAAAAGACTCCTTCCCATTTTTCAATATAAAGTGCGCGTATACTCTCATTTTTAGCAGCTCTTTCCTTGGTGTTACCGTTCTGATTCTTTATCTTCATAATATTGTTTTTTGATTGACATTGCAGAGACATAAATTGATAAAATGGGAACTTGAAGAACATAATCGACTGCTTTTTCGGTATTTCGTTGTTCTGATAAATCACTTCTATAATTTTGTGGGTTCCTTTTCACATCCATTTGGGGCGAGACCTTATTTTAAATGATGTTTATTGTGTAAGTAATTTGTTACCATTGATAAAAATCTAAATAAAAGATTTTCGTAGGAGAAATATTCGCTCTTTTTTAGCAATATTCATTTATTGTTATGTCACAATCATTATCTAAAATAACAAAATAATTAAGAAATGAAACATGACCGCCATACTATATTGTCATTATAACATGGGCTTGGGTTGTTTTTGTAAATATTTTATCCCGAGCGTTAGCGAGGGGTAAAATATGCAAAAACAACGAAAGCCCATGTTATAATGACAATATATTTTGCGGGTATGATATATTTCGATTCTCATATGGAAATTTCGCCCATTTTATATCCGAAGCGAGCAGCTACTACCTTATGGTTCCGTAACGTTTTAATTTTGATAAACAAACTCGCTGACAAAAAACTTTCCACAAATGCAATAAAAATTTACTTTTGTTTGTTTTAATTGCTATTTTAACTGTAGAAAATGCCTCAAGTCCTCTTAATCTCCATTCAAACTTTTTAACTAACGTTTCTTCCGAACCGGACATTACGATTTCATTTGTGACTTCACAAGTAAGAAAATTAAAGTTTGTCGCGAACATTGCCTTTTCAAGTAGAAAAAAAATCCATAATGAATTTCGGACAAAAAAATCATTAAAAATTTGTTAGTGGATGGTAGATTTTGACAGTTAAAATGAAAAATAGATTCAAAATATGCAAAATAAACTATGCATCTTTTGCGCATGTGCTAAGAGTGTTATATTGGTATTAAAACATGACTCTATATACAAAGCTAATACATGAAGCCATATTAGAATAAAACAATTATTCTTTGAACTTACATGTTAAGGTAAAATTTGTTGTCTGTACCACAAAGTGGATCTAACGTTTTTGGACACTTATTTGTATTTGCATCGAGACAAAACGATACCAAGTCGAACTCAGTAGGTTGGATAGTTACTGAACTGTACATTGACTCTAAGGGATTTTCAGAACGTTTTGTTGTCGATAATATCTCTATCAGAGTTGGTGTAATTCTTGGAGAAAATTTTTGTCGTGTTGTTTTAGATAGTACAGTTGTCAATAACGATTGTTTTGACACAGATGTTGTCGTTTGCCCACTACAATTATGAGACGCACAGTTGACAACTATATTATCGCTTTTGGAACAGTTACTTTCCAAGCAAAGAACTTCATTGTTGGGTTTTCTGTCTTTCATTGTACCAGGATTACATCTCATGCCCATACAGGATGGTTTCTTATTACTTGGTATAGTGGTTGTGCCTGGTGATTGGTCTACGTGATGCCCCGGTGGATATTTTCTAGTTCTGGTAATATTCAGTCCTGTTAGATTAAAAATTCTTTCTTCAAATGATAACGTAGTAGTGTAATGCCTGGTCGTTAGTTTGTTGTCATCTTTATTTATAGCTGTCGTCTGCTGTTGAAGTCGCCGACCATGTTCAACGTTAATATCGGTATTGTTCGTTGATTGGTTTAAATCACCTCGTTGTATCATGTCCAAGTTACTTTCAGTAGTAACTCTAATGTTACCTTGAGGAGCTTTAGTCAAAGAAAGCGCATCTGGTAACGGAATATCTTTAGTGATTTCGCTTGTGTCACTTTTAGCACATACGGTACAACCCCCATGGCAGACCAAATCTATGCTTTTGTTGTTACATTTTGCTTGAACAAAGAAACACCTGAAAAAGTAAATATCTAGTAATAAAATCATTAGAGTCATTCGTACTAATAGTTATTAAAACTATTTCAAAGTGAATATATGCATTTTTATAGTCTGAAGATACCAATAATTACTGAAGAATAAACTGTCCAGTAGATATATAAATGTGAAGTTTTCTTTTAAGTTAAGAAATTCATTATAAAAGAAACAAGTTATCATTTGAAATAGACATCCTTTATCCGTTCTTCCATTTTGCGAGACGATTTTTATCTTCTTTTTGTAATTTGACAATTTTGCATTAGAGTATAAGGTTTTGTTTTCAAGGATCACAAATTTCGGGATTTCTTTTAAAACAACGGCAGTAGAATACAGAAAGGACAAGGGATGTGATTATTACAAACATCAAAGTCCAAAGACATGGCAAAAAAACCGATAACGCAGAAAAACAAAGCCACTACAAGGACAGAAAACATCCACAAAGCACGGAAATAAAAAGACAACATTCAGAACTTAGGCACAAATAGAGTGACCTACCTTGAAGACCGGTAGTGACATCAGGTGCTCTGGAAGAGTAAGCATGTCCTGCTTCGCTAGCGACACCCGTCACACTATCAGTGAAACAATCAAGGGTTTAGTCAAAACCAGTTATGTCAAATCAGTGAAAATGTGAAAGCTATCTTAAAAGGTCCGTTTTCATTTGGGACACAGACACGTCATATCTTTCAATAATGTCATGGTAACGGCCATAGAATTTCTGGGGATGAAAGTAACAAAGACTGAACACATCTCTGATTTAGCAGCTTTTACGACAATGTTTTGGCTCTATTAAAATATCACTGTATAAACTACAACCTCGACAGTGACGAATCAATTGTGAAATGGATAGACTATAGAGGTAGTTATATTGAACTGTTTTCCATACTGAATTATTCTGATCATTGCTTCATAGAGTCTATGATAAATTATATTTTCTCGATGTGTATTGTTGCGATATCAAGAAAGCCGCAAATCAAGCCCGTGAAAATTTAGTACCTGAGGCACTATGTAATACATTATATACGTTTTTGTGTTTGATTTGGTGATTGTGATGTTTGGGTTTGGTCATCATATTGACTTTTACCATTTACCTCATAATATTGATTTAATTTCTGTTGATTGAGTATTTCTCACCTGTTCAGGTAAGTTTCTCCGTTGTCTGCACATATCATTTCATCTTCTTTTGAAGCGTAGTTATTTTGACAGTTTATTTTTTGAACTGTTTCACATAGTTTTTTCTCTGAAAGTTCCTCCTCTGATTGGCTGGTCAAAGTTGTTTGCATCAGACATGTAACTACAAATACAACAACACATTTTGTTACAGAAAAGAAGTAGCAAAAACGAGTACAAACAATATAACTGAAAAATGTTAAAATTTTTAGTCAAAGTTTTCTGTCTTTAGTTATGACTCTATGTTGCCGTTCGTCCTTGGATTGTTCGCTTTGGACTTGCGGCTCGATACCTACTTATTCTACTTAGATAGCTTTGGTAATACATGTATGTGTAGAGACTTTGTGCATTTACTTTATATCCTTTCATTGAATATCTTTTTCTGTAATATTTTGAAATAAAAAGGGCCACTTCAACCTTGAAATTTGTAATATTGTAATAAAAATATATGAATTTTACAAAGCTAATTAGATTATGTTAATTTTTTTTTCAGGTTTTGCAACTTTGAGCTGTCGCCATCGTTAAGATTAGAAAATGAACAAACTGATCCGGATGATTCTAAGGACGACATCAATTATAAATAACAGTAATTCACACTATAGACAGTAACTTTTATAGTACAAGAACCTACATTAATGTATTAAATATATTTAAAGGTTACTTTCAAAAGTATCTAGTTATACTTGGATTCTATATTGTAATAGTAAAAGTCCTAATTGAATCTTATCTGTATTTAAAAGGTAAATTTGGTTTCTTGATAAAGAAGCATAGAAGTAGTCAATTTAGCTTTGTATGAGTGTGTTGTATTTTGAACATCTCTATCGAATAGAAATGACCACTTTCCTTAATAGGAACCATTTTTTCATTTATTCTCTACTAGAATTATTAAAAAAATATCTATACAACGAACAATTTTATGAACCCCATTATTGGAATATTCTACAAAATGGAAAAAAAAACAATTAGAAGAAAATATCCCATTGAACACCCCTCCCCCCTNCCCCCCCCCCCGCCTCAAAGAAATTAAAAAAATATATAAATCAGTTTTTATTATTTGATGAATTAATGTTCAAATTACAAAATACCGAAGTTACTGTTAATTTATTTTCTGCAAATGCGCATTTTCACACCTTCTGTCTCATCAATGCAGATCAAACCAAAACATATGGAAGTCCATTAACCAAAAAACGTGTAAAAGCTGATAGAGAGCAAATAACCAAAAGGATCTAAATAAAAGAGCTAAACTTCAGCTAGGGACAGAGCTATGCATGAGGGAAATACTCCTTAGTTTTATTTTTTTTTTACAAAATTTAGACATTGCAAGTTTCAAAGTACCGAAGTTACTGTTAATTTATTTTCAACTGCAAATGCGCATTTCGACACCTTATGTCTCATCAGTGCAGATCAAACCAACATACCAAATGTGAGCCTCGAATTGATCTGAGTATTTGAAATTTCTGTACTTAATTTTTAATAAGTTTTTTACATCATTCATTTTGAGCGATGTAATTCTCCGGTGAAGTACGAAACGTAACGGGATACTGTCCATATTATAATACTCATGAGTAGTGCCATAACACATTTTTAAGTACTGAGGAATTACAACCTTTTGTTAAAAAAACTTATATCTAACTCAATCATTCACAAGTGTTTGAAATAACGCTTTGTTGTAAATAACATCTGGCTAAGTCGATCATATTCAGAATTTAAGTCCCAGTCTGGTTTCCCGACCAAAACAAGATATTTAAAATCAACAATTAACAAATTTACAGAATTTGTTTTTTTCTTTTATACGTGGCCCTGTCCTTTTCTAGTTTTTGACAAAATATATCTTGTTTTGCTCTACATTTCTAAATTACTGGAAACAAAAATAATATATATATAGTACACCTAAATGTTTCTTTGCGTATAAAGTTAAGAGTTAATTAATGCTGACGACACAAAAGTTATGAAACAAACCAAATGGATATCGAAGCAACAACAAAGAAATCATAAATCCAGAATACATGGTAGGGCAAAGACTTCACAACATAAATAACGATGAAAAAAAACATGCAGAACATAGTACAAACCCCAAAAATTTATAACACACTAACTGTGTGAAATCCTAAATAGCAGGGATATAATTAGGTGCTCCGGGATGGTAAGCATAATTTGCTCAAAGTAAGAAAAGACATTTGGCATCTGTATGTTTTCCAAATTTCATGTTACAATAGAACAAATTATACCAAATATATTAAACATGACAACATTCGATTATTTATAAAAAAAAAACTTTAAAATACAAATCGACGTCATCGTCCATGGAACTGTCTAACAGAAACAAGCGCAAAATCAAACAAAAAAATCATAAAGAAAATATTATCATTGATATATAGAACATTATTATTGATTACAAATATCAATTTAAAGCTAGTTATTTTTATCTGCAAATGGTACTGACGGGTGTGTTATGTTCCACGCAGTGATAATAAGTGTACAGTGTGCGCAATTTGAGTGAGAATGGATACAAGTGAATACTGTTGCAACCAAATGCTTACAACACTAACATGTTAAAAAAATGAAATGGCATAATACTCTAAGAAAAAAAAATAATCAAGAAAGAACAATAAAAAAAATCACTATTATTTTTTGTCTTTATGCTTCTATCAAAAGTTTTGTCTACTTCGAGTAAATACAATTAGGTACTTACCAGAGAGAGAGAGAGCTAGAAAAATAAATAAATAAAATATCACTTACCTAAAAGTAATTGGTAGAGAAAATTCATTTTTTGTAACATCTTATCTCTTTTCACACTTTTGAAACTATTATAAATTGTCTCTGTTCTTTAGTTCAAATAATAACGCTATTGATTATAAGATATAGGATTCACGTCAAAAAGGGGCGGGTCTAAGGATTTGTCAACCTACTCCACTAAAATTAGCTTTCTTTATCTTGCTCTACTGACCACAATAGTTCATCCCATCTTTGGAAAAGCAAATATTTCCTATTTACCTAATTTATTTAGTTGTACAGCAATGACGTCAATATATTACCAGACCCTTAAAGCACAATTATAGTGCAGTGATCATATCAGAATATGCGATTGTCGAATTTGTAAAGCTGTTTAAAGATATCAACTTTGGAACTCTGAGAGCTTTCTCTGTATGATTGGCACTGCATATTTATATATATATTTTTTTATGCTTTTCTATTAGAAGTCCTAAAGCTGCATTTAAATGTCATCATAGTCTGAGAAAACAAGGCATATATTCAAAAACTGTTACTCCTGTTTTGGTTTAATGTACCTATAGTTATAGGTAGGAGAAAACAACGTGAACATGTCGAATTAATCATTGAATATGTACAATGTATCGCATTTTTTTTTAAAAAGGGTGATTAAATCGACAAACTTATACGGGTTTATGTCGACACATGTCCTAAATACGTTTCCATATGATACATAGTCTATATTTGCCTGAATTTTGAATACACTGGAATTTAAATGTTTACTACTATGTGTATATTTTATAATAATTCTTTATTCAAATAAATGCACAATTATACCCCGCGGGGCTGAAGGCATATATACAATACATAATAGATAAAACTTTTATAGATAAAAGTGTTTTTACGCCCTTTCTTTAAATGTCATGCAACTGACACAATTGGATGTGTTAACTGAAGGGATCTTTCTGATATAACAAAGCAATGTGATATTTTTTTTCCCAAATATAAAAGCTATGTATGATATAACAATATTAGCTGCTACACGTAGTACACTGATCAAGGAAAGGCAATGGCTCCATGAATCTGGGTAGACTAAATTCATATTCTAGCTCAAGCAGTTGCTGCTGTACTCTTCCGAAACTCTTTGAATTTAAGGTTTATAATAAAATCTTAGATAATCAGGAAAATTTGTTATTTTAGATATTACAATCAAATAGTCTGGAAAATAATTCAAATGCAAAAATTAAGGGATTAAGGGAGATATTGCAAAGTTTGGATCTAAAAGATATTTGGCGCTTCAGCATCCAGATGAAAAAAAAAGGTTTTCGTGGCGAGTCACAACAGAAAATAGAGTTGTCAACAAACATCAATTAAACAGGCAAATTGCTCTTACAATGCCCAACAAAAGCATTAGTGTCCAAAGCTAGCAGTCGATTATACCATACAGACAAACACAGGGCACTAATAAAAAATTGGCATTACCATAGTGAGATGTTGTCACTATAAACAGGCGGTCAGAATAATATTTGGAAATAACAAAAATAGTAAATGCCAAAATTTGAAAGTATGATAGTATATCCACTTCCAAAATTCTCATACGAACAAGTACACCACAACTGAAATATATAGATAGCACACAACTCTCTTTACGGACTCCTTACTACAGGAGAGACAAAACTCTAGTCTTAAATTAACAGTGAAAGGATAAAGTATATTAATGAAAGATCATACATTGGAATCAGTTATATCAATGAGAAAAGGTGTACGGAATTTTATAGTCTGTTGTGTATGACCTTACCGGTCTACTTGTTCCTATTGTGTAACCAATTCAGCAATTTAAGAAACCTATAGGTGCTAATCTTTTTAATCAACAGGTATTGCTCTACAACAACATACATTGGAAAACGTTTTTGGAGGATTGCTTTTGTAAGCTTATCAGAACACTTAGGGTCCTATTGTATTGTCCAACAATACTATTTTATATCAATCTGTTATGGCATGGGGAGGTTTTACCTTGATCTGTTGATAAAAATATGGACTATATATATATATAGTTTAGTGAAAAAAAGAATGTACTTTATTAGATTATTAAAATTGCACCATTTGAAAAAAAAATAAATATTGCAATATTAACAAGTTATAACTGTGTTCTAAAAACAAACTCCCATTTCGGATTCCTTTGCATTATGAGACCCCTTTTTAAAACATTTAGTAGGAGTTCCCCTTGTAAATAATTTACTGTATACATAGTTGAAATCAAAACATAACTAACAGCAGAAAACACATTTTTCTCAAAATTACAGCATTCTGGCTTGATTTCCATGGCAACCAAATCTTCCGTTATCCATTTCAACAAATTTTATACCTTTTTAAAAAAATTTAAAAAAATACAATTTTCAATAAAAAATGCATTTTGGTATGTGTCCATGGCAACAATATTAATTTTGAAATTTCTAATCCTGTGGAACTCTTTCTTACATGACGCACATCTTTCCCATGAAGTTTCCATTTCATTTCATTTTCCATAGGGTTAACATGAAAGACCCAAACCCTTTTTGAACCCCCAAATGTACCCTTTATAAACCCCCTTTTGCAAAAGATTTTAAATGTTGCACATCTAGATATATTGGGCTAACATCCTACAAAGTTTGAAAGTAAATGTCTGGGTGGTGTGGTGTGTACGGTGACATAATATGAAAAAATAGCGACTGTTTTTAAGACCTTTTGATCAATATTGACTTCTTCACCAATTTCCATAATACCATAGTTAGCCTACGAAATGCTCATTTTGTTGTTTTTAGCGAACATATTATTCACTTTTTTACCTTTTGGGGCCATTTAGGGCTTGCTATATGATGTGAGGTTCCTCACTGTGTTGAAGACCGTACGGTGATATCTAGATGCTCTGGTTTGGGTCGTTTTAACCTGGATATGGGATGTTGTTTTCTTGACATTTACCCCATTTCCTTTTTTTCATATAAATTGTGCTACAAAATCAGCATCTCGAAGGCTTCAAACATTTACCAGCAATTGCACATGTTTGAGAAACATTCTGAAAATCAAATGGAAAGATGTGGTGACTAACGAAAACCTTTGGTCACGAACAAAGCAGCTCCCAATAGATACAAATTTGGATAGAATGAGGAAATGGATAGGGCATACTCCCAGAAAGCCCCAAAACACAATTGGCAACCAGGCACTGAGGTGGAACTCATAAGGACAAAGAAAGCAATGTCAGCCAATGACTTTCCTGGAGAAGATCTACTGAGAACAAGAGAGGAAACAACAGGGCAAGACATTTGGGCATTTTGAGAAGATAGTCCAATGGAAATCCTTCAGGGAAGACGTATGTCCAAGAATGGATAGAAGTGTTAAGTCAGGTAGGTTAAGAATATTATCACATTTTATACTATGCACGCGGTAAAAGTAGTGCAGCATACAGGCTGTTCTACATACACTTAAAAACAATTCATATACATTGTATTTATTGTACTTGGATGCGGGTTAAGCCCTGTAAGAACGTTTCGACAGATCTTGTTTTGCAGTAACCCCACTAATAAGTTCCAAATCTCGGGTTCTTGTACAACTGCTAGTAGATATCGGGTACTGCTCTGGATGAACATCTACCAGGTAATCTTATACAGCATCAGTATTTTGGTCTTGGCTCGCCTTGCTGAAAGCTCCTACTCAGAAAGATATTTCCTCATCTGGGTGACACCACTGCTTCATTGTTGTTTTCCAGTCTTGCAGCTGGTCTCTTGTCTCTCTACTCCATTTATGTACCTAACTAAGTGGTCCGGCTCCTAACAGTGGATGCATATTGATGTTACCACCTAAATACTACATGGGAAACCCTCGATTTTGTTTTAGCGTCGTTTTCGTATTTCTAGCTTCCACTATGTCTAACTAAGCTTAATTGAGGCTATTGAATAGATTGGTAAAGATTGATACCTCTACGGATATAACTATCACCAAGGACTTATTTCAGCTGTATTCTTTCAAATATGTAATTTGCGAATGTAATATATGGATTAGCATGCACCTCAACAAATGGGAGGCCATTATATAAAGTATTAATACAAAATCACCTAGACAAATCCCAACCCATTGGCATAAAATTTCAGTTATACTTAACCTTTCGCCTATTGGCTGCATATCCCTATGTTTGTTGCGACGTAAAAATATTACAGTCTGGTTTGCCATTTTATGCTTGCTATCGATTATGAAATAAAATATAAGTGTTATTCAAACATAATTCATCTTTATCAGCTTGCTTGCGATTGACAATGGTGGAGCAACTAACCTGGGAAAACATCAAGCTTTATTAGTCCCAGCTCTATCACAGTGAGATAATTGATATGAGAAAATTGTGAGATGTACGTTACAATTGGCCATGGTCTGGAGTAACTTGAAATTGTGGCCTGCAGTAAAGCTGCTGAGAAACCTCTATGACAGAAAATGCATAAAAACATAATAACAATAATAGAAAAACAGGTAATATACAAATAAGTAAGCCATCAACATATAATCATGACTCGATCGGTAGTCTCCCTCAGTGTACATCAGCTTGAGAAATAGAAACAGAGGACTGGCAAAGAGCAAGAAACAAGCGAAATAAAAACGATTGCGGAAACCTTGCAAGAAGCAAAAAGATCGTGATGGGAAGAACTGGCTTCATCATTATAGACCACCATGCATGAAGATGCTAGGTAAGCAGGTTAAAGGTATTTATTTTCACGGTACAAAATATTGCATTTTTTTGGACCATCAAGTTCAGTGCTGTGTTCATGTTCTCATCTGAGATGCACGTACATGTATATAGAGGGAAGCTGTTCACTATTTGTGCTATGTAAAATACATTAACATTCAAAAAAGAAGAAACGATGTATTTAAAAGCCGAAAAACTGGTGTTTTGCATTTATTTGGAAACAGAGTTCAGCCATTCTGTATGCATTGGTTTTTATCAGCACAATATGGTTCAAATAATTTTCTATTCCTGATGTGTCAAAAAGCAAGACTTGTCAAATTAAATATGGATATTGGTTAAAACAAACAGCATATTATGAAAATTCTATGGCCTGACATCAAAATAATCCATCAAATCGGAGTCCTATAGAGGTCAAGTATCTAATATTTGGATAGATAATCCAGGCTGATATATTAAAAGATAAATCAAGTTTACAGGATAGAATTGGTTGATAAATACATACATGTACATAAATTGGACTGGTCATTTCTACTATTTTAGTTATATATTATGTGATGGAAGTTACCGAACTCTTTGAATAGTCAGCACAAAATCTATACGACTATAGAAATAAAATGACTGCATGGAAAAGATCACAGTCGGAATTTAAAGCCAGATAATCAAATACGAGACAATATCATTATGTAATGTGCAAGATAAAAGGACAAAACAGATGTACATCCATATGCATCCAAGAGAGGAGAAATTGTGATATCTGATTTCTTAGAATGAGTTATGGAATACAATAAGTTAAAACAAACAGACCAAATACAAGTCCGCAAACCTCAAAATAACTTCGTAAAACTGAAAATTCAACCCTTTACAGTTCTGTATGCAGAGATTTGGATATGGAGTAAATGCACGTGAGACAAAGTTCCCACATATACATAGTAAAACAAAGCAATGTAACAACGCTTTTACTGTTGTTCTTCATCTTGAAGCCACCATGAGGCCTTTTAACAATGAGCTTTGCCCATAACTCATAGTAAGTTCAAAACGGCCCTGAGCATCTGTTTTAGAGATTTCATTGCTCAGTGTCGAGCAATGCTACATCTATGACCTTGTGCACATGGATGTGGGATCGTCAACTAACATGGTTTTGTGTGTGAATCAACAAGCGACATTGAGAATTCAAAAGTGGTGAATGATGATCATTTCGTTTTTATACGAGTTCATAAGTTACCTCTAATGGTTCAAAAATATTTTACATACAGACTTCTGGAAAATAAAATTTTGACACGATCCCCATCTTCATTGACATATAGTTATTTCAATACCTTTTGTAATATTTTGGTAAATCATAAAAACAACTTTAAAGATATTTATGTCTATGTGTAGACTTATTTGACCTGAATTACATCACAACAATAACCTGGCCACATGAAAACAACCTGTATTATAAATCGCATCATAACAGGATCAGTTTTCAAAATTCTCATAGAAAACAGGGAAGAAAAGTATTATCAATCAAATATGAATTCCCAGAAAAATAAATCTGATTGATTACAGAATTTCCATCACCTCTAAACTACAGTTGTATTTTGATGTTCTATAACACAATTATTTTAGAAAATGATTCATATTTCATAAACATGTAGGGGATAAATGTTTGGTAATTAACTTAATACTAATGCATTGTTTTTATCATTTTAAGGTTTGCAAAAATACATTCAAAATGAAATGACAGGTTATTAAACAGAATTTACAGATTCCTTAACAACGCCAACACAATCTGATGACCAGAATTTAACGGATTCCCGAACAGCATGATGTCATTTCAACAGGATTTGAAGGTCTCCTTAGCAACTATATGAGTCTATTGAACAAAATTTGCAGGATTCCTTAACAGCGGGATGAAAGTCTATTTAACAAATAACTAAATACCGAAGTCACCGTGAATTTAAATTCTGCATATGCGCATTTCGACAACTTATGTCTCTTCAGTGCAGATAAAATCTAAACGTTTGGAAGACCATAAACTCAAAGAGGTTTAAAAACTGATAGAGAACAAACAACCAATATGATCTAAATGTGAAGCCAAAATCAGCTAAGGACAGAGCTTTGCATGAGGGAGATACTCCTTAGTTTTCAACAAAATTTACAAAAATTTAGATATTGTAAGGTTCGAAATAGAATCGGCTTTCGGGTCAGCACCGAAGTACTGACTACTGGGCTGGTGAATACCCTCGGGGACTAACAGTCCACCAGCAGTGGCATCGACCCAGTGGTAACAAATAACTAAATACCGAAGTCACCGTGAATAATAGTTAGCAATAATCATTATTGAAGGACTTTAACACCGGGATGAGTGTTTGTTGAACAGAAATTGCAGCTTTAATTAACAACGGCATGCGAGTCTATTGAAAATTTGAAGGATTCCTTATAAATGGTATGAGAGTCTGTCGAACAGTGCATTAACAACAGGATAAGAGTTTATTGATCAAAATTTGCCAATTTCCTTAAGGTGGGGCGTTACCAAATCAAGGGTTAAAATATTTGAAAAATATTTTGTATAAAAGAAGAACTCAATAAGGTGTATTGGAATATGAAATCCAAAATTGGGGTTACCGTGCTTTCTAGTCTCAAAAGTGCGGAAAATGGCAGGAAAATAACAAAGACATATAGAAAAATGCACAAAATTTGGTGCCAAATTTTTGTTGGAATTTAAAATTCAATAACCAAAAACTATTTTTCCATGACCAAAAATTAACATAATATTCCCGAGAAAAGGCGCAGTCTTCTGATATGCAGCTTTACATGGGGTACCGTTCACTTAAGAGAAATATTAAAGCTTGAACACGAGCAAAGCAGTAAAAAAGTGCCGTTTTATGTTGACGTCGCGTCAAGATTTGGGAACGTTGTTGAAGTTCACTGTTTACAACGTTTTTGTTGCATCTCGATCAAATAATTCTACATATTAGTGCTCTTTGTACCAGCTTAAAAAGTGTGTTTTGTAATTTGCTTGACACTGTATCGGGTGTGATTTAACTCGTATAATGAATATTTAAGGCTTTGTTCTCACTGCTTTAAACAGTGCAGTGTAGGTGTACTCGACACTTTAGCAAACCAGACAAGAAAACGTTGTGTCAAAAAAGTTTTCATAACATTGAATCGACAGTTAATGTATAGGATGTGTTCGAGTTATGAGTATGTTGCTTAAAACTGCTTTCTTCGTTTTTACAATCATTTAAATTTTCAAACAATATACCGCTGATAATTTCGATGTTAAGCCACAAATTTTCAATGAAATAGTAAAAAAATATATATATCATTTAAAGGTATGCCAATCTTTTACTTATAATTTTATTATATATTCTTTTTCGTCTGAAAACCTTCCAAAATGCATATATTTTTATTCAAATAAAAATATTTGGTAAAATAACGAAACGTACCACTATTTAACTTTTCGGGGGAGGGTGTAGATTCTTGGTTTTGAATTTTGAGCACATTTTTGTTAACCGAGATTGAAAACTAGAACTTTCAACTGTCTTTCAATTTTTTCATACTGTCTTACGGCTTTCAAAAGTGATTTTTGTTTTTTTTTTTTCTGTCCCACATACAGAATTTTTGAAAAAAATATTTAGATAGGTATAAGAATAAGAATGTTTATCATACTTATCGAGAACCCATAAGGGCCATCTTAATACAACAAAATGTAACAAACAAAAATAGACCACCACTAGTCAGCTACGGCAGTGAAGGGCAGGAACAGAGCCTGACACATTATGCTTGTGTTTTACTTCAATGATGACATATATAACAATAAGCAAAATATTACAAAGGTCTCCATTTGTTTCTAATTTCAAAACATTCTGTAATAAAATTACCAAGATGTATCAGAGTTGTAAATGTTCATTTGTGAATGTCCAAAAACATTTTGATTCCCTTGTTAGATTTTTAAAATCTGTGCAAAAAGATCTTTTTTATCAAATAGTAAAATTCACTGTTTGTTATACAATGGACAGCTACATGTAACAATAAAATGCCTTTCATCTTCAACTTATGTACATTGTATTTTATAAACAGTAGCGACATAATCTTTTTGATCTCTCTATGTAAGTATAACTAATGGTTACTTGCTGAGTATTAGAATTGTAAACATAAAGCGGATGAAGGGGGGAGGTTCATGTGCACAATATCCGTTTTCGAAATCTGAAGATACATTTATCGTGAGAGCATATTCTTTGAAAAATTTGATATCTCAATGAATATGACTTAAAATTGCATATATTGAACATAAACAAATTCTGACATGAAAATGGTTTTTCCCCATTCTGATCTAGGTATTATAAAATTAAAAGAAAATTGCATTTGTTCTATCGAAAATAATGATAAGTAAATAAATGAAAAGTCAGAACCGTAAAATTTACTGTGAGGTTGAGTAAACCATATTCTGTAGCAACCTGCTTTCTCGTACTTACATGCGGCAGATACCGGCGTTTCGAAAATATAATGAATGCCATGTTACTTGTCCCCTTCCTTCAAATGGACTAAAATCAAGGAGCAGGACATTTGGTCGAGCACAGCCATCCCATAGCATTGGATTCCCCGGTAGGAATAAATTCACTTTTGTAATGCATTTTCTATCTGTATTTCTTGAAATTGATTTTTTTCCTATCAAAACATTATTAAACCTTATAGTTTCGAGCGTATTTTATGGTATATATGTATTGTATGAAAACACATAAAACATTTTTTAGAATATTTTTTTGGCAAATGTAAGTGTCTTTCATTTACCCTTTTGCACTCGTCCCCACACCTTTCATTTCGCATATTCAGTAGTAAAGGATGCAAAGTGTAGAGAGATAATATGATAAATTTATATACCGAAGTTACTGTTAATTTAGATTCTGCATATACGCATTACGACAACTTATGTCTCTTCAGTGCAGATCAAATCAAAACATTTGGAAATCCATATTTCTAAATACATGTACGTGTAAAATCTGATAGAGAACAAATAACCACTATTTCATGTTTAGTTTGCTGACTATTTTGATCATTATCCTATCTATGAAAATGTATCATAGGAGCGTAACAATCTGTAATTCTGATGGGTAATCAAAAGAAAAACAATCTAAAATGCGGCAAATTACAATCTGAGAGCAATTTTGCCGAAAAAATCAAAATTGTATTTATGTTGAGTACTACAAAACCACATAATATTGAGTTTACAGATATGACCAAATACAATGTGTAGGCGATTGAAACTTGTTTTAAAGTGAGAACACATTACATACATGTAAACATGTTTACAGTACACCGTGTTTCAGTCGAACAGCAAACCCACGATTTGACCGTTACAGCTATTGTTTT
>MJUU01004901.1:14545-69259 GCA_002080025.1 Modiolus philippinarum | reverse complement strand
GCTGCATTATACAGATGAATAATAGGCTAACAGTTTTATGATAGGAAAGACTATGTTTTTTTCCATTTAGAGTCAACAATTTGGATTTGCAAGTTTTGTACCCGTAAAACCTGTTCACTTTTGTAAACAGAAATGGCGGCCAACGACACCCTGGCCAAAACTAGTCTGAAAGCAGATGCACCTGAAAGTCCTACTGACCTCTTGCCTTATATAAAACAAACAGAACGTCAAACAAGAGCATGACAGCACAGTTCTGAAGGCAATATTTCTCAAGAAACAACCGAGAAAAAGGAGGAATAGTAAATCTGACGCAGTCACAGTTCAGCTGTCGGAAGTGGTCGTATCTATACTTAACAATCCTTAATTTACCAAACATCTAATTCCAAAAATTACAGAACAGGCCATTTCAAATCTTTTGCAAATACCATTTATGAACAAGTCCAAGAGCAAATAAAACCTTTTCTTGAAACAATTGAGCAAAACAAAAGAGTAATTGATAGACAGAGCAAAATCATAGAAGATCAAACTGTAGATATTTTCAAACTGAACCAAGACTTAAAAAGATGAATGAACTGGAAAATAAAATAGAAGAACAGGAGCAGTACTCCAGGCGTACCTCCTTACGCTTTAACAACATATCCATCCAATCTGATCAAGATGGTAATTCAATTAGCCCGATTGATACAGAAAAATTAGTCTTAGATATAGGTAGAATTGACTTCAAACAAGATATAACTATTGATGATATCGGTCGCTCGCATCCAATAGGTTAAGTCAGGAAGGGAAAATGTTCTTTAATAGTCAGATTTCTAAGTTACAGGAATAACTTAATACCGAAGTTACTGTGAATTTTAATTCTGCATATGCTCATTTCGACAACTTTTGTCACTTCAGTGCAGATAAAATCTAAACGTTTGGAAGACCATAAACTCAAAGATGTTAAAAAACTGAGAGAGAACAATTAACCAATATGATCTAAATAAAAAGCCAAAATCAGCTAAGGACAGCTTTGCATGAGGAGATACTCCTTACTTTTCAACAAAATTTACAAGAATTTAGATATTGTAAGGTTCCAAATAGAATCAGCTTTCTGGTCAGCACCGAAGTACTGACTACTGGGCTGGTGAATACCCTAGGGAACTAACAGTCCACTAGCAGCGGCATCAACCCAGTGGTACCAAATAACTTAATACCGAAGTTACTGTGAATTTTAATTCTGCATATGCGCCTTTTCACAACTTATGTCTCTTCAGTACATGTAAAATCGAAACGTTTGGAAGACCATAAACTCAATATGTGTTTTTGAATGCAACATGTAATTTGTTTATTAGAAATAAAAGTCTTTATTTGGAAATGAAACCTAAACATTTATGTATATCAATGATATTATGGTATTGTACAGTTTCATGTATACCTTAATTAATATGCTATCATACCCCCTCTCTTCCAAGATAAACCTTTGATTATGTTTCATTCTACATAAACTTAGTATTATATAGAAATATCCCTCATCTTAATAGATCAATAGTTACATGTACTATCATCAATTAAATGTTTTATATATTGTACATCTTATAATGATATCTATGCAAGCTATGTTGTAACAAAGTATTTTAGTGTACTCTAAGGCATAGATTGCTACCAAAGCAACCTGTTTAATTTTAGCGATATGATACGAATCTTTTCGATATCACTTCAAGTAGAATAATTTGAACAACAAACGAGTTAAATCACTTGCCTTGATTAAGTATATATATATATATCATGTTTTATATAGAATGTGTAAACAACAACACACGCTTTATGCTCTAGTTTACTTCACAAAACGATTTGGCCGGTTTGATATGTTGATAATTGTTAATTTGACCTATATCTTGTATGGCCTGTTGTCTTCATGCTCAAATAGAAGATTGACAGATATTCAGGTAAATGAATATTTTTACAACCGATTATCCCTCATTCATCATCGATAAAATGAAATTCCCATGGCTATTAATTTCTTATTTGATCTTTCGTTTCTGTTCATCATTTATTTTTATTTATATGTTTCTTTATTACTATAAACCCTGGTCTGTGTGTACTGATTTTTGTATTCTATTCAAATTTGTCCATGGCTACAAGCTTCTTGTATATTCCTTGTCGAGTTGTGAAAGCAACCTGTTTTCATGCCTATTAAAATGGTATAACAATGGGTGACGATCTAATATCCTATAGAGTAGCCATTGGAACATTTTAAGCAAAAACTCGTCCGTCATATAAAAGATGTTTTTTTTACCACTTTTCTGCTAGTGATTTTGTACATAGCTCTTATTTGTCGCTGTGTACTTGCTTTAAAAAAATGTTGAAAAAACGCGGCATTAGTGAATGTAAATATCAATTATATATTTATATTGATATTTCTTTTATTTTAAATTGTGGAGATGTAGAAAGAAACCCTGGACCAGTTAGAGCCAGTCTTTCATCTGATTGCAATAATTTTTTGTCTATATATCACCATAATATCATAAGTTTACGTAACAAAATTACTCATATTGTAGACGAATATGATTTTGTTTTTTTTTCACTGAAACTCACTTAGATATCTCTATCACGAATGATCAGATAAGGATTCCAGATTTTGAAGACCCAAGAAGAGCCGACAGAAATGTGGCAGGGGGTGGCATAATTGTGTATTTTAAAAATTATTTACAATTTCGAAGAAGAGTTGATTTGGAACACCAAAATGTCGAGTGTTTGTGGTTTGAGTTATCAACCAAATAATAAATATACTTATCAACATTGTTTATAAATCAGAGAGATATAGCGATCCAAATTTCTGGAACTTGTTTGATCAAATGCTAAAATCAGCATTGGATGAAAACCTTAATGTAATTGTCCTGGGGGATTTAAAAAAGAATCTTATTAGACCTTCCAAGTGTGGTAAAAGACATAGTTGCACTTAACGGGCTGCTTAACATTTTTACTAAACCTACAAATTTTTTCGGCAAAACTGATTCTTTGTTCGATCCCATATTAGTAACGGACAGCATACCAGTTACAGAGAGCGACACAATACCAGTTGACAGACAAATAAGTGACCACGACGGAACTTATGTAATAACTGACACAGGTTTTGTTAACAAAAAGTCTTATTTGAGACTGGTTTGGAATTACAAGCAAGAGAATTACGAACTTATGCGAAACGAAGTAAATTGGTTAAATTTAATCGAGAGACAAAATGATGTGAACACTGCTTGTCAAAATTTTACTCACCACTTTCTTGATATATGCAATGTATACATACCTTCGCAAAAAGTTATTATTCGAGATAATGATAAAGTCTGCTTCAATTCGAATTTAAGAAAAGAAATCAGAATACGAAACCGGTTAAGAAAAACGTACATTAAACATAAAACGCCACAAAATCAACTGAAATTAGAAGGCAACGTAATAAAGCGAATAATTTGAAAAAAACACGCGAAAGAACAATTTTATGTTAATGTGAATGAAACACTATCCGATTTGAAAATCTCTAATAGCAATTTTATTTGAAAACCGCAAATATGTTAATAAAAAAATAAAACCCGACAAACAGTATTCCTCCTTTGCATAATTTACAAGATAATATGAAGTTAGTTTTTGATAATAATGCAAAATATGATGTTTTGAACCAGTACTTTTGTTCTGTAACCGACCTAGAAGACGATGACAAAGACCGTCCTGACTTTGATGATAGTAGTAATGCTGTAATTACTGAATTAGTCATTTTCGAACAAGGTGTTATAGATGCATTATCTGTTTTAAATCCTTACAAAGCTGTAGGACCGGATTTAATCAGTAAAAAAATGTTAATGGCAGCTAAATATGAGATTATTAGACCTTTGTGTATGCTTTTTAACAAATCTTTGAAAAAACACGATTTTCCATTAGAATGGAAAATGTCTCACGTAACAGCTATCTTTAAAAAGGGAGATAAATGTATGGTTTCAAATTACCGCCCTGTTGCACTCTTATGTTGTATTAGCAAGATTTTAGAAAAAAAAAGTTTATGAATCTATCTTTAATCATGCATTTTAGAATTATCTATTGCATACATTTCAATCGGGTTTTTTTACCAGGACATTCTATGGTACACCAACTTATTGAATTATATCATGAAATTTTGCTTGCGTTGAATTCTGGGCAACACACATGTGTGACTTTTTTTTTGACATAAGCAAAGCGTTCGATAGGATGTGGATAAGAGGACTTCTTTTCAAATTAGAATGGTATGGTATAATAGGGAAATTACTTTAATGGTTTACAAGCTACTTAAGCAACAGACAACAAAAAGTTAGTATAAAAGACGGCGTGTCTTCCGCGGGTGCATTGCTAGCTGGCGTTCCACAAGGACCAGTTTTAGTTCCTTTTATTTTTGGTTTTTATAAACGATATTGCAGATGATATGATTGGTTTGTGTAGATTATTTGCTGACGATACCTCAATTGGACAAATAGCTCATGACGAACGAACTTTGTGTGACATGACGAACCTGGACTTAAATAAAATTGCCAAATGATCAAATGACTGGCTTGTTAGACTAAACCCCGATAAAACAGGTATCATGGTTTTCAACACTCGGAACAGAAATTCTGACTTACGGTTCAGCTTTGACAATACTGAAATAGTCCCGTAGACTGTCATAAGCATTTAGAATTAATTTTGGGGTCAAAACATATTGACACTTAAGTAGAAAAATCTTCAAAACAACTTAATACTTTACGAAAATTAAAATATAAACTGAACCGAGAGTATTTGGAACGTATATACTTTACCTTTATCCGACCAGTTATTGAATATGCTTTTGAAGTTTGGAACAGTTGCGGGCAAAAAATTCAGATAGAATTGAGAAACTACATCGTGAAGCAGCTAGAATTGTTACTGGGTTAACTTCATATTGTAGTATTGAGAGGGTTACAAAAGAAACTGGGTGGGAGACTTTAAAAAGTAGGAGGGAACAGAAAAGATTAGTCCTTTTTTACAAAATTGTTAATAGGCAATGTCCTGAATACCTTTCTGATTTATTACCCCCACTAGTTTCGGGAATAACTAATACGAATTAAAAAACCGACAAAATTTATCCACTCCTCAAGCACGGTTTAACTATTTTCCAACAGTCCTGTTTTCCAGATACCTTGAGACTGTGGAACCAATTGGACCTATCAATTCGAGAATCTCCCAATATAGATTTGTTCAAATTAAAATTAAAATTGAAGTACCGTTTTGTTGATAAACCACCTTCCTATAATGCTACTGAAAACCGACTCCTAAATATTTTACATACCCGTTTACGAAATAACTGTAGTGCTTTGAAACATGACTTATACAGGGCAAATATTATTGCTGATCAAACTTGTATTTGTGGAGCACCAAATGAAAATGCAGAACATTTTTTCTGTCTTGCCCACAGTATAATGATTCTCGTAATAAGCTGTTACAAAACCTAAATAATATCAATTTTGAAATAAACACTAATACGTTATTATTTGGATATTCCAATCTCAACTTAGAATCAAACATGCAGTAATTTTCACATGTTCAGACATATATCAAAGATACTGGACAATTTTGCAAGAATTGGGGATAGTTCACTTCAGTCCAGGGTCATTATTTATTTTATTATTATCATTTAACATTTATTTATTTTCATAAATATTATTTATGCTTTCAACTCTTTTCGAATTGTTTTGCATTCAGTCTTAAGTTAAAATGCGTTTTTACTTAAAAATCGTATGTACTTTTCCAATAAATGAATTTTGAATATCCTATTAGACCAGATGGATTAAGTTAGTGCGATTGGTTCTTTATTTTCTATGTATATATCGCGATGTATTTGATTGTACGCTGCATGCTCAGCTGTGATTATTAATGATACTATGTATTCTGTATTATTGTTATGTATTATTAATTATATATTGGAGAAGAACTTGTTAAGTTGTACAACTTGTGTCCAATCCATTTGTCTTTGTTTTGACAATAAAATAAGTTTAAATAAAAAAATACTGTTGTTACGATTTTTTTTTTATCATATTGGCTATGGGAAAAGGTTTTTGCCAAATAAAACTGATTTAAACCCGCCGCATCAGGTTTGCGCCTCTCTTAAGCAGGATATTTATTAAACTTATTTGTGTCTTGTCTGTTTTGTACTTACTTT
Organism: Modiolus philippinarum; assembly: GCA_002080025.1. Classification (NCBI taxonomy): domain Eukaryota; kingdom Metazoa; phylum Mollusca; class Bivalvia; order Mytilida; family Modiolidae; genus Modiolus; species Modiolus philippinarum. Next base: position 63,087 of record MJUU01004901.1, on the reverse strand, counting down.
ATTTTATTTTATGCCCATAGGAGTCTAGGATGGTGTTTATTTCCCTTAACTTGATTACTTTTTAATTAGGGGCTGTCTCTTTGACACATTCCCCGTTTCCCTTCTTTTTGTCTATGGTAAGATCAAGCAAATGGAACAATGCTTTCATGGTTGTTCTTCGTCTTGAAGTCACCATGAGGCCTTCAAAAAAGAGCAAACACTCCTACCTCAAAGTAAGTTCAAGGCGTTCTCTAGCACCGGTTTGTTGAAATGTATGAAATTTATGAAATCTGACACCCTGTTGCAAAAATTTTGATGTGATAGTAAGGTTACATTCATTAAAGTCGTAAAGAGAAGACCAAACGAGTCGTACCGGTTTAGATATACACTCCGTAGGATAGAGCTAGAGGAATATCGTTGTCAAAAAAGGGACATAAGTGAAAACCGAACCGTCATTCAAAAGAACGAACAATCCAAGGACAACGGCAACATCGGAAACACTAAGAAACAAAGGACACCACATGAGTACAGAATAAGCTACCGAGTTGATGATGAAAACAGCAATAGTGAAATCAAGATGATACTTTTTACCAAAATTGATTTTTTTTATTTTCCCAGAGTCAAGATAAGGACAGGATTTGAAATCATTGTTACCTTTATAAAGTTTCAATTCTTGTAGGTCAATTATGTCGGAATAATCTAAAAAATTTTGGATTATTAACTATTAAGATATCGCCAATATACCTGCCGTTATCATTGAAATGAGAAAAGCTCCAACACTGTTTTATAAAGTTTGTATTTTGTTGATTTTCTCATAAAGTCTCGTTCATAGCAGATCAGATAAATATCATGATTGGAAGGTGAACAATTTGAAACCATTAGAATTCTGATGATCTGTTGGTAAACAATGTCGCCAAAACGAACAAAATTATTATAAAGCAAAAGATTTAGTGCATTAATCTTATCTTTCCGTCCAAGAACAATGGCTGTTGAAAGTTACATCTTGCTTTTTGCTACAGCAAATAAACTGCAGACCAGACAAATTTTCAAGACAATTTAATAAATTGCACCAATTGCACTTAATCAAACTATGTGGATTTCCAAAAGGCTTTATAAACAGTAGAATAATCATATCGTCGAAAGATGAAACTGCTTTTTTGTATTAATTGCAATTTATCTAAAAATAAATAGAATTTTTCACAATCCAAAAGTAATTTCCACCAGTTTTTTTGATAATTTTTTTACAGTATTTTGAAGTTTCTCCTTTATTCAAGTAAGTGCTGTGGTTAAATGGGTGGATAAGTTGGTAGTAGAACAGCTATGAGGTACAAGCAAAGCTCGTTGTTGAATGCCTCGGGATTTCAAGATGAAGAACACCAATAAAAGATGTTTTTTTTTTATTTTAAAAGCTACGTATATGAACAGCCTTTGTCTCAGCTTCACAATCTCCATATCCTTTCATCGTTTATAGAAGGCACAATATTATGTTTAGGTGAAACTTTGAGCATTGTTGTATCCTTATAAGGTTGTTTGGTGAACGTTTTTTTCTCACAATTAGTACGTGGCTTTGCAAATTCGTTTTGTTAGAATCGGTGTTGTATTTTTTCATATGCTAGCAACATTGTTGTAAGCCATCAACAGGTGCAAACACATATTTTACCAAGATCTCTCAGTCTTGACTTAATTCTGTTTACATACAGCTTAGGTGGCGATTCGTTATAAGAATTAAAAAAAAATTCTGTTGGTTACTTGGGTACTAATTTTATCTTTGAACCAATTAAGAGCATGTTTGTTTGCATATTTCATTTTCGAAAGTTGGTAATATTGAGGGCCTTATCTTTATAACTGTGGAACTTCTTTATCTATATTGATGTTTAAGTTCCCCATTAATATGTGTCTACACGGGTAATAGCTATATGGCAATGGTGGGGTGGTTCTTCTCCAAATAAGCATCATTAGTAATAGAACAGCAATCAAACGAAATAGTTCTAGTAGTTTTGTTTTTTAAGAAACAGAAATGACAGGCACATTCAGGTTGTCAAGTAAATGAGAACCGAACCGTCAGAAAAACAAAGAAAAAGATATAACATGATCATGGCACACAAAATTAAAATGAAGACACACGCTCATACAAAAATGAAAAACTTCTTACTTGTAACTTCTTACTTCTAACTATGCAAAATACTGGATGGCTGAGTCTTGGAATGATTTAGTATCCTGCTTTTACAGCTCATTTTTGAAGTTTATCTTACTTATTTTACAAAGCTACGATTATTTGAGTAGGAATGCTTCTTACAATTATATAAGGTTGCCCTGTATGATCTAAGCGTAATCCGTCAAAATGCTATTTTGTAAAGTGATTCGTGAAAATATCTATAAACAACGGCCTGATACGTGGTTTAGCATGTTTCTATAAGGAACTGTGATTTGAAAGGTTTTCCAATGTGACGTCATAATTGACTGACAGATGTGAAACGTGATATTTTGCCAGCTTTACCACGGATAAACTCACATTTCCCGTAAATCCGGATACTTTGTGAAATGATTCCGTTAAAAACAGTGTTACATATTCCCTTTTTGTTGAAATTAATAGATCATAATCTATATATTTACACAAAAATTCTCATGGATAAAAGGCTCATTTCTTTGAAGCTGAGAATTCCCTTTTCTTATTTTCCGCGTGCAATCTATTTAAATGTAGATGAAAAAATCGCTCAAAATGAACAAACTTTGACCTTAGTTCTAGAAAAAAAACCAATTATGGTTACCCATACTTTTTATTACAGATTTCAGGTTTGAAGAATTGGTACTTCAATCCTCATACATATGAATAAAAGTGTCTATTTACCTTAAGGGAGAAAAACCTGATCATCAATTCATGAATAAGAAAGCTTAGCATCGTACTTCTAACTTCTATCGTGGTTATCTCACTTAATAATTTATAATGATTTATAATTCCTTACATTGGTATTATCAACACATATTCCAAATGTTGCTTTCATTTATATAAATTCTTTACATAAAAAAGTTACTAAGTACTGCATTTTTATTGCACTGTATTATCGATGTCGACATGTTTTGATGGTTTTATGTGTTGTTTTTGCCTTTGTCTGTCTTTCAAAGCGTTTTTCATAAATTGGTCGCTACAAATTATTAAAGGTAAGTTATTGACTGATTTTGATTTTTGGATTTTAGAAAACCAAACAAAAATTAGCTAGAAATTCTAGGCTCACTTGTGTCTGGTTACACATCCTTTGAATTAAACATTTCCCATATTAATGCGTATCAAACGTTTTCATTTCACACTGATGGACGAACGATAACACCGATAAATTAATCAATCACTATATGGTTTATTGCTGGAATACATGTTTTTATAATACTGAAATCATAGAACTTATCAGATCCAAATATTTAGTACCAAGATTGATCTCCGTAACAGTTACCTTTCCGGATTACAACATCGAAGTAAGAATTCAAAAGTAAGAAGTTAGAAGTAAGAAGTTAGAAATAATAGCAGGAGGTTAGAAGTAAGAAATTATTTGAGAGCATGTAGACCTCGAAATGATCAATAAACTCTGATAAAGCGTTTATACAATGAACCGTTAGTCATTTAAATTAAAAAAAAATCGCAAGTCCTCAAAAGGATGTATATCTTACGTTCCCGTATGTGAGAAATAAGATCATCAAAATAGGAAAATGTGGCAAGCTCAGCTGGAAATTAACCAGTATGTTCAAGTTGTATGTCTTTGTTGTTTAAGAAAACGGCAGTAGAATACCGAAGGAACAAGGTAAGTGAGGATCACAAAAATCAAAGTCCTAAGACATGGCAAAAACGGCATCATAGAAAAACAAACACAAAACAAGGACGTGGGACAGCCACAAGGCACGGAAATAAAAAGACGACATTTAGAGCACTCATAGTATAAACTCCCATGAAAACCGGGAGTGACATCATGTGCTCCGGAAGTGTTAGCATGTCCTGCTCCGCTAAGATATTGAATATAAGGTAATGAATTTATCAATGAGTGAACAAATTAATCAATCAATCTGTTCCTTTACTTTTAGAGTTGCGTTTTGCAAAGATTTGAATACATTTTCATGACAAAACTCACATCTTTATCCATTAGCTTTCAACATATATTACACATAAACAAATTATTATCAAACTAAAAACCAGACCTTCTGCATTGAAGACCCTTTGCAAGAGATGTTTAAGGTAGTTAGTGGGGACCTTTAATTCCCGGCCGTCTACACATCTTTTGCATTTTCCTTTCGCGAATTGATTTTGCATAAATACATCTGTTTCGTCTGAACATTGCTGGATGAAAGATAAAACATATCGATTTATTAATTAATATCGTAATACTAAGTAACGAGATCGATTCCCATAACAGTTACCTTTTCGGATTACATCATCGAAGTTAGAAGTAAGAAACTAGAAGTAAGAAGTTAGGAGTAAGAAGTAATACGTCAGAAGTAAGAATTTTGAAGAAAGAAATATTTTGACAGCATTTAGACCTTGGAACGATCAATAAATGATACAACATAATGTAATTGTAAATATCATTCCTACTTGAATAATCATAGCTTTGCATACTAAACTAGAAAAACTTCAAGAATGGGGTGTTAAAGCAGGATACTAATCTATTCCGAGATTTAAGAGCTGGGATTATTGTCAATACCGATCACGATTTACTATAACAAAAATTTGCTTTAAAATTTAATAGATGCATATTTAAAATGCACACATGACTCGATATGTTTTAGTTTAAGTATAAACCTATAATACAGTTCGGCGCTATAGTCTGTAAATCCCCCAAACCATTTTTTAAACATTGGCAAACAAAATTCAGCTCTCCCATTATTTTTCTGTTTAAATATCAATTTTGTATTGATATACCTGCTTTCGTCTTCAATTATACATTAATTATTGAAAGTAGAAGAGGTTGAACACTATTCGATATTTCAATCACGTGATTATTTATAGGCTGAGAACTGAGAATAATATAATGGCATTATGATTAATGAATGATATCGATACATTGCAAATATTAAATATCGCGTTGGGTGTTAGTTGCTTTTCCTGATAGCAGCATCGAAGTAAGAAGTTAGAAATTAGAAGTAAGAAGTTGGAAGTTAGAAGTTAAAAAAAAGATTGATTGATTGATTGAATATTGTTTAACGTCTACTCAGCAATATTTCAGCTATATCAAGACGAGAACAAGTTTGTTGATAATCACTTTGGGGTATGGAAATGGCCATGGGACGGGAAATTCTGACTGCCACTGGAAAAGTAGGGTGAAATCGTCAAGGGCGGGGAATTTAGCCTTGTAGCCGATCACCTACGGACCACCCCAAAAAGAGCTTGCTACAAGGGTTCTTTAACGTGCAGTAAGCGTGGCATTTCTTCCAACACGTGGACCTGAGTTTACATCCCATCCGAAAGATGGGTTGTGTATTTATTAATCCCGCACAACCACGGAATGGGTCCTATTTCTATATCCCGGGACCCTCGGGGTCAGCCTCCGTTTAGGAGGGGTCACACCCCGGAAGCCGGAGATACTGGGTCCTATTTCTATATCCCGGGGTTCCCTCGGGGTCCTCTGTTAGGATGGCTCATACTCCAAGCTCAGAGGATGCTGCGGGCCTATTCTTCAGCCGGGACCGCGCACGGCGGTAAAAAAAAAAAATAAATAAAANACGGCGGTTAAAAAAAAAAAAAAAAAAAAAAAAAAAAAAAAGAAGAAGTAATAATTTAGAAGTAAGAAGTTAGAAGTAAGAAGTCAGAAATAAGAAATAGGATGCTATGCTTTCTTGTGCTTGAATTGATGATCAGGTTTTCCTCGCTTAATAGGAGTTATTGTTGCATTCTCCTTTCAAGAAATGATGTCTTTAATTTGAAAATTAACGTATCTTTCTTAGAGTTTTTTTTTGGTCTTTCACATATAGAAAAATATAAATCAAGTATCACGGTATTTCACGAATCAGTCTACAAAAAAATTGATGTATTACTCTAAGATGACATGACAACCTTATATAATTGTAAAACGCATTTAGTCTGAAATAATAGAAGCTTTGTTGTTCCTTTGCTTGTTTTTTACCATGTATTTGTAGAGACTTTGTCTCATGTGCATTTACTCCATATCCTTTTATTCACCATTTGCAAAATAGGCTAGATAAACTTCAAAAATATGATGTAAGAGCAGGATACTAATCAAAGCAGAGATTTAAGAGTCAGGATTATTGTCAATGCCGATCACGATTGACTATAACTAAAATTTGCTCTTAAATTTGATAGATGCATATTAAAAAGGCTCACTTTTACTCTTTACTTTTAAACTAAAGTAAAAATAGTAACACACACAAAAAATAAAAGTCAAATATACTGCGTATGTACTCGTTGCAAAGTACCCCATGCCCTTTTACCATTGGCTTACAATATTCACCTCTCCTGGTATTTTTCTGTTTGAATATCAGTTTTGTATAATATAAATTTGTTCTCGTATTCACTTATAGCTTAATTATTGTTAGTATAGGAGGTTGAATACTATTCAATATATCAATAATGTGATTATTTTTAGGCTAAAAACTGAGCAAAAGCAGATATGTTTTGATCTTGTTTGGACATTTTGATCTTATCAATATCTTGACAGCCTTGACACAATTTTGTCAAGACAGAATAGCATTTTAAGTTGGTTTTCAAGATAAGTGTATCAAGGACGATCAAGACGTGTTAAGATAGTTTAAGATTACATAAGATCCACTTCTTAATTGCGTTCAGGAACGATCAAGACGAATTAAGTTTGTTAACATCGAACAAGTTCCCGATTTGATCTTGTCTGATCTTGACAAGCTTAACACATCTTGGTCGCTCTTGAACGCTTTATCATGTTTGATCTTGATAAACTGAACAGGTCTTGATCGTCCTTGAAAGCAATTATCTTGAAATACGACTGAATATCTTACACAATCTTAAAAAAATTGTGTTAAGTCTGTCAAGTTCGTGATAATATCAAAATGGCAAAAGAATATCAAAACATGTCTTCTTGTTGAGAATAATATAATCGAATTATGATAAATGAATCATATCGATATATTGGAAAGGTTAAATATAAAGTTCGGTGGTAGTCGCCTTTTCGGATAGGAACACCGATGTTAGAAGTAAGAAGTAAGAGGTAAGATGTTAAATGTAAAAAGTAGGAACTCGAAAGTCCCCTTCCGGCTTTCGTAGGAAACAGATATCCCATTGCAATCCTCGAGATTGTGAGGTCGACTGTAAAACTTCCGTGGTTATGACTTCAAGTTATGGTTAACATACTCTCGCTTTAGTAGCCTATTTATAAGCAACTGAGCTTTATCAAGGCAGTCACTGAATTGACCAAAGGTCCTTGACTACAGAATGAGTTCGGAGATGTAAAATCCAGATGCAGGTGGATTGGATTGTTGCTACAAAGAAAAGGGAAATAGGCTATTGGAAAAGTAAGGTCATTGCAATTGTCATTCATTCTAGTTTGCATTGTACCGCTGTTGTCAGTTTCAGGATGAAGTTCAAGGACAGAGGCCAATTTGGAAGTACCTGTAGTATCCCTAATTGTGAGCTCTTTTGGATAGATAAGATAAAGAAAATCACAAAAGCGAGGGCTGTCTATATGAAGAAAGCTGGGATTAAAGAACTGGACCAGTTTAATATCTTTAATTTAAAGAAATCCTTCGATGAATTTAGCTTCATATGAGTGCAAGAAACTGATCGGCTGAAAGAGGTGCACAGTTGTGCCCATTGGAATTCCGATTCTCTGTTGAAAAAGAAGTCCTCAAACTTGGACAGACGTATTGTCGATCAGAAACTCTGGATTGTTGATTGCCGAATAAAGCATGTGAAAAGAAAAATCATCAATAATTTTAGAAAATTCAAAGATCGGACTTCAAAGAGACATGGTATCAAATTTAAAAGAGATTTTATAAAGTTGTATTACAGGATTTGGATGGTAAAGTTCCCACTGACATAGAATTTTTCACTCGATATTTTAGTTGTTTTTATGCAATTGTCGTAAAAGTGTATAGAAATCAATAATTTGATGCTATTACTGTGTGATAAGATTTGTTGATTAAGATATCATTTACAGGTTTTCAAAAAGCACATTTTGTTTACGCATTTTTTTGATAAAGCACGAGTTGAAATGTTTTTAAAGGCTCTCTTCTGTGCAACATTTCTCAGATCAGAGTGATTGCATAGGTATTTTTTTTTTGTAGCCAGTACTACGAGACTAGATATGCATTCCACAAACAATACTCACTACTTAAAACTTTTGGTAACCTGTTGTGACAATGGTTGCATCTTTTCTTCCTAAAAAGAACATTTCAGCAATTATTTATGTCAAAACCATAAATATTCATATATTAACAGTCTTCTCAAACTTGACCTAGTGCCATTGAGGGTAATGCTTAAAGATTTACACAGCTATATATATATATATATATATATATATATATATATATATATATGTCGTGATAGACGTTGTAAATTGTGTAAATACAGTTCCACGACTAAAACTTTCCAGTGTACAGCTACCGGTGTTATTCAAAATCTTTGGACAATTATCATTTAAATCGCCCAATGTCATCTATCTGATTACATCTTCTGTCTGTAAAGAACAATATGTTGGTGAGACAACAAATGTGCTCAATCTTCGCTTAAACTTGCATCGTAACCATATCGAAAACAAAGATCAGAACCAGGCCACTGCAATCCATTTTAATACACCAAATTACAACTGGCAAAATATGCAAGTCATCGCAATTGTTCAAAATAGATCGTGGAATTTAAACCAACGAAGTTCCAAAGAAAGCTAGTGGATTGGTCGTTTAAACCTAGTCTTTACATCAGAGTTAAAGATCAAATAATGCATATAATCCCAGCGTTCAAAACAATAAAGAATATTTTGCAGTAAAAAGTTACGTACAAACACCAGCAAATATTTTTTTCACTATATCTGAGGTCATGCTTCAATCTCCGACAAGTAGTTTACCCATTAAATTAAGTTTTGTAGTGTAATTTTTTTAGTAGTTTTTTGCTTTATTATATACTTTGTTGTTTTGAAAAAGACTCGGATAGAGTTGAAATATAAACAGTATTTATACTAGTGCTATTCACATTATTCATACTGAAAGTTTAGAAATTAACCACATTGCGTGTATCTGTTTAGATCTAGCACAATAGGGATTTTGGATGGTTTTTGCTTTGTTTTGTTTTGTTTATACTCCCGACGTACTGGATCCAGAAGGATACACACTTTGTAAGAAAAATATAACAAACAATAGACGAAAGTGAACAGTACACAATTAATTCAGTTGGTATTTCGACAACTATCCGTGTCTTTATCAAAACACAATAAAAACAAAAAAAAAATCAAACAAAAATCAAACAAAAACTATGTACAAAAGTAAATCTAAACGAACTATTCAGAACTACATTCCGGACACTGGTTAACACAAATGTAATACGAGATGAATGCCCGGAGGGAAAATGGAAAAAAAAATGTCGGTAACTGTACATCGGTAAAAGATTTAACAAAATCAATAATTGAAGTAAATGGATGTTTCGTTAAGAATTATTCTGTAATTAGAAATGGTGTTTTTAGATATAACAAATTTCAGTGTGTTAAAGAATTTCAATCATCTCTAAAGAAATCAAGTCTTAATATTCAAGCTGGATTTGATTTTTTGCATCCAGAAACGTTCTTTTGCTTATCGCCTTGTCTCATTCCAAGATTTATTTTGGTCAATGGCGACAACTTGCATGTCTGTCCAGTTGAGTTGAATGCTGTTGAAATGGACAGCTGTAGCCTGTGTATGTTTCACCGATATATTGCTGTTGACATACCGCACACGAAATCAAATATAAATTACATTTTCGGATTTACAGGACAAATTAGCAAAGATTTTGTAATTCTCGCAAGTTGCTGTGCTCTTGAACGTCGATGTTGTGGAAGTGTGTTTCCACAAAAGACAACGTTTGTCTTTGCAGGTCTTAAATTGTCCTATTTCTGTTGATTTAAGTTTAGCTTAAGTTTGGTTGATTTCATTTTTGTTTTTATTGTGTTTTGATAAAGACACGGAAAGTTGTCGAAATATCAACTGAATTATTTTTTTACTGTTCACTTTCGTCTATTGTTTGTTATATTTTTCTCAAAAAGTGTGTATCTGTCTGGATCCGGTACGTCGGGAATTTCTGTGTTGTTTATATATAAAGATTAAAACGTAGAAATTGCACAAATATCAGTGCATTTTCTACGTTTTAATTTTTCATATACATTTATTTGTGTGGATTTCCGAAACAGTTTTTATATCTGTGTTCTTATTTCGCAACTAGCATTACACTAATTTGATGTGTAATTCTTCCTTGTTTATGTTCTATTTTACATCTGTAATACAAAACAAATAATCATTTTATAATGAATGCAGACAAACTTTTTAAAGAACTTCGAAAGCTAGCAAAAAGAAAATATTGAAATCTACCATCATATATCTAATTTACAACTTTACAAGGATACTAATATTATTTAAAAGGCCTTGAAGTTGAAACCCCAGACACCGGGAACTAAATCGTCACGTTTTCAGCGACGTTGGAACGATATTTTTTTCAACTGTTCATACCAGCTTCTACAGCTTCTTCTCTCTCATGCTATTCAATATGAAAGGAGTGTTAAGACACAACTAAACGAAACATATGCTTCAACTAGAAATGAAGACCGCCATGCTATAAATAGACGCCTTAGAGAAATTGAAGCAACAGAACACTCAAAACATCGAGCAACACAGGGCAAAACGGGATGGAATTTCAGCACCTGTCGACCATTTTAATAACATTAACACCATGTACAGAGAAAATAAAAAGAAAACACCAAGAAACAGAAGGTTCATTCGAAAACATACAGTCAAAAAAGATATTGTTGTCAATCTATCATCTCATCAATTCACTATTAACTAAACAAGAAGAAAAGGTGCACAGCAAAGGTTTTAATTTTTGTCCAGTACCACCAAAAATAAACAGATTTCAACTCGATGCAGACCTGGACAGCTTCTCCCGTAGATTGTGTCTAAAAGATTATTTTCATGAGCAGGAGAGGAATAATCTTTTTGAATCTAAGTGAATCAGACAAGGACGATAAGGACGATACACCTATACCTAAGTTTAAAAAGAAAAGTAAATGGAATCCACCAAAAAGCAAAAATGAGAATCTAGAAACTTTTATCAAAAATGTTAAACATGAAATTTCCTCGTGCATTTCTAATAACAACAACAAATACAACAATTTGACAATTTGACAAGACACGAAAAGAAGGCATTGAAAGACCTAGAACATAGTGATGATATTATTATAAAACCTGCTGACAAAGTCAGTGCTGTAGTTGTCATGAACAAAGACGACTACATGGAGGAGGGTAGAAGATAGTTGTCTAATACTCGCTTCTATAAACAACTTGATTCCGACCCAACAGAACCTATTGCCGTAGAAATAAGAACCACATTGGCAGAAATAAATGAGAATGGACGTATTGATGATGAAACCTATCAATATTTGCTTCCAGAGAAATGTACACCAGGCAGATTTTACCTACTGCCCAAACTTCACAAGGAAGGTATTCTCGGAAGACCAATTGAATTAGCTAACGGTCATCCCACTGAAAAATTTCTGAGTTTGTTGATTTTCACCTACGACCGCTTGTACTCAAACTCCCTTCGCATCTACAGGACACTACGGATTATCTCGGGAAAATTAATAATTTGACCCCCTTTCCAGAAAACACTTTCTTTACTACTATGGATGAATCGTCTTTATATACTAACATTCCAAAAGATGAAGGTATACGTGCCTGTGAAAAAGCATGGAACTCTAGACAAGATAAAAATCCTCCAACCGAGTGCCTTGTCAAATTACTCACTCTTGTTCTGGAGAACAACAATTTTGTATTCAACGAGCAACATTATTTGCAAGTTAACGGAACAAGCATGGGAATCAAAATGGCACCTTTATATGCAAACATTTTCATGGGAAACCTTGAACAAGATATCTTGTCTACAGCTCCATTCAAACCATTTCTTGGTCGCGTTTCATTGATGATATTGACATCAAATGGAATGGAACAAAAAACAACTTGACCAAGTTTTTCAACATTGTAACAATTTTCATCACTCCATCAAATTTACATTTGAGTCCTCAACAAAGAAGATCAGCTTTCTTGACACCACTACAACCATTGTCAACGGTAACATCAAAACTGATCTCCATACAAAGAAAACTGACAAGCATCAATTTTTATCTCCGAAAAGCCTAAAAACCACCGTTTACAAGAACTAAAAAAACACCTTCTCAATAGGGGTTATAATGACAAAAATATCAACAGTGCTTTTGAAAAAGTGAACAATATTGACCGCAACTCTTTGCTTGTGTACAAAGATAAGAGTCGTCAAAATAAAAGAACACCCCTTGTTGTAACTTATCATCCCAGTCTCCAAGTACTACCATCTATAATTCGTAAGAATTGGAGTTTGATCGAGAAAGATCCAAAGTTGAAAAACAACTTTTCCAGAAATACCAGTTATGACCTATAGAAAAATTTAACAAAAAATTTAAAAGTAGTGTCACCAAAAAAAACTTTTATAATTGTCTCACCTGTATCCTGAAAAACCAAAAACTGCATCTATTTATTGATTTGTGGTTCATGCAGTTTACAATATGTTGGACAAACTACCACCTGTGTCAACATCAGGTTAAACAACCACCGTTCATTCCATAATAAAAAAACGAAACTGTCCTGTCATGCACCATCTCCAATCGACAGGACATACTTTTGAAGATATCAAGGTACAGATCATTGAAAAAAACGATCAACTGGATGAATTTACAAGGGATTTGCGAGAGAATTTTTGGGTCCACCAGCTTTGCACTTTAGAACCCAACGGTCTTAACGAACGTGACCAAATGAAATTCAACATTAACAAAAAATATTTTTCCAGCGTCAAACAATTGTGTTAACATCCTTTTAATTAATTGTATATATATATTTTTTATTTCTTTCATATTTTATATTTACTATTTTTAGCTTTCTATGTCATAAACAACGACAATATCTATGTTTCAATTTTCATAGTTAGTGTAATGGTACCAACAAAAATATTTTCATCGCACATGCAAACACGTGCGTAGAGAATTTATAATCAGCCTGACGAAGCCTGTGGAAAGGCGAAAATTTGCTGTCAATTTACCATCAATTTGCATTTTAAAGTCGCTATAATTATTTTATACAGATATATATATATATATATTACGAAAGGATATGGCGTAAATGAACATGACACCATAACACATATCTTAACTCCAACTGCAATAATTTTAATAAGCTGTATGGCCATTTCGGAAATATATTCCTCATCAACAATATATATATAACCAGGGTACTGTTTGAGTGTTAGAGAAGTAACACGTACCACGGAATTATACTTGGCTCTGTCTATGGATTAGAAAATGACATAACGGATCAGCTACCAAACAAATATTTCAAAACAATTTATGCCGCAATGATCGTGTGACGGGTGTAGGCAGTGGATCTAGTATCTTTTTTTTTTTCTTTTTTCTTCTTTTTTTTCTAGTTTATTTATTTATCATTATTATTATTATTTTGGTTTTACCATATCTCTGGACTTTGATTTCTGTAATTACAACATTCCTTGTAACTTCAGTATTCTACTGTCGTTGTTTGAACAAGATCCAGAGATGTATCATTCCCAATGTGGATTTTTGTATAATTCAAGTTTCCAAAATAGTAGAAAGGAATTTTTGGAAAAGACATTAATAACATATGATTGGAGAGAATATTATATTTGTCGAATACAACTCTTTGTATTCAACATTAGCTGGTGTATGGTGATCAGTTCCCTTTGTTGATGAGGCAGTTGTCGTATCGTTCCTAACATACAAAGACGAAGTTATTAGATAATTTTCATGTACGAAAATATATTTATCATATACTGCAATGGGCATTTATAGACTCTACAATTACCAAATACTTAGCTTAATTGTTTACATAACTTAATAGTTTGTTAAATTACCTTTGATCTAAAATCTAAAGGATCTAATATCCATAAAGTAAAAATACTCCGTTTCAAATTTCTGAGAGGGGGCCTTGCATCTAACATTAGTAAAGGAAGATTTCTTAGGAGTACTTTATGCGTGACATCTTTCTAGGAGTATTTAGTACCTGATATCTATATATTAGTATAATTTGAATCTGATATCCACAGAGAGAGAATTTTATAGCTTCTAAGTATGAAGGAAAACCTGTATATGCATCTGAAAGCAACGCCAGGCCGAGTTTGAGTCCTAGGATATAAAATGATTGAAATCATTTTTTCATCAATGAATTTAGGCATTACAATTTCAGTGTCAAGCAAAACTGCAGACAGACCCATTTCGATTGCATCCCTTTTTCGCAACTTGAATAATATCTTTGGAAACATGTTTGCAAGCTCAATAATCAGAAATTTCTGCTCAGAACTATTTTTTTATATATGGTATTGATGAAAAAAGTTGAAATGCTGAAATTCCGTAGTGGAAACAAAATTTCGATACTATAATACCCAAGAGCTCTGTCTTGGTTAATGATTAACCCAATATTCCTCATCTTCATACAGACTTTGCATCTGAAAATTAATTCGAAATACTAAGCATTTTGTAAGAGGACACTCAAGAACACTTCGGCTATTTTATCTACTTACTAACAATTTGATTTTTGTACTTGCAGTTAAACTTTGAAAATGTGATGGATCAAATTCATTAGAAGGATGGAATTAGGAAAATCTTATTCTAATATTCTGATTGACAAGTTTTGATTTACAAGTTTTGTTCTTTCACACTTATATTCTCTCATCATTTAGACTACAATAGTTGCTTTGTATCTGAAACTTAAGCAACAGTCGAAATATTTTTTCTGAATTTGTAATTAAATTTCTTACCACAAACCTATGGCTACACCAGTGCCTATCACACAAAGTATTACAACTGTTGTTACAGCAATAGCTGTAGTAAAATCTCCACGATTATGAAATGTCTCTTCCTCTAAAACAAGTAATTAATGAAATATAATTAGTATCAATAACTGCTTATATGAAAAAAAAAGGTATGTTGAATTTTGATCATGTAAAAAAACTATTCATTTACAAAACGACAGAAGAAAACTCAGGAAAAAATAGTCGCAGCACTTACAAGACTGTAAGTTCAAAAACATGACAAAAACGAACAAAAAAGTCACCCTATCATACAAATTCCAAAGAAAAAATACCACAAAATTCAAAATCAATTCAGTTTGAGCTGCCATGAAAAAAAGAGACATCGGATGATCTGGAAGGATGGGCTTGGGTGGCTACGCATACAGAACCCATCTTACTATCAGTGAGTTAATGCAGGGTGAAAAAAAAACGGCCATGTCAAACCAATGTTATGAAATAATAAAATTTTGAATTATTTAACGGAAGCACATCGTCTATTTAAGAAGCTGAAGATAAAGAAATGTGTATTTTCTGTGAACATTCTTGAAAGACCTAGCTTCATAAAAAGTTGCAATTGTCCTCTGTTTGTTTGTTTTGGATTGAAGGTTCGGTTCTCACTTACTTTACCTTCATTCAAATAAATAAAATTAGAGGCACAAAATTTGTTGGAATCCTTTTATCTGTTGAAAAAATGGAGCTTCCGGATTCGTCAGACATTGTGTCAATCAGAAGTTCGAATATCTTGACTGCGCCATTTTCAATGTTCTTCTTGCTTTAATAAAAGTGGTTCGTTACGAAACATGTTTTGTCTTTTCCTTCTCCTAACACAGTTGTTTCTGCGTTCTTAGTTTTTTAATACAGATACATCCATGGATCGGGTCGTAAATTACTATTTTAAGTTTATTGTGTAGTATAACATCCAGGTGCGGGAATTATGTAAGGGAAATAAATGTTTTCAGCATCATATGTGATTCTAAAAATATAAACACATAAGTGTGCGTTTAATTTTTGTCTGGAAATTGGGTTCAAGTAGGGATAAAAAGATAAAGAACAACAATGAAAGCGTTGTTCATTTGATTAATCTTACCGTGTATTTATAGGGATTTTGTTACATGTAAATTTACTCCATATCTCTGCATTTGTTTTTATCTACTTAACACGACAGTCAAGTGTTTCTTACATATCAGAAACAGTATATTTTAATAGCGTTTGATGAAGGGCAATTTCTTGAAGATTTGTCAGTTTTAGCGACGACATTATCTTCAGTGATACTGATATTGATTTTTATACATGTTTTAAAGCACCCAGTTCAAGTATTATTAATGATTTTGTGGGACTGATCTAATCGGACAACATATTCACAATTTTTTTCTTTAGTTTTGCCAACTTCCTTTGAACTGCATCCCTCAATATCTTGAAGTTGATTTGTTAGTGTTCATAAAATTGTTTGCATTTTGATAGAAAGTATTGTCAGCGATATCCAATCGCTTTTAAAACTTTCATGGAATGCATGCGATTCGACTTTTATTTTTTTTCAATTTTGAAACAAAAAGTACACAAACAGTTTTATTAATAAAATATTTGTTTTAATAGTAGAAGTGGCAGTTGAGTTTTTTGTGAGAGAAACTATCTGTTACAAGTTGCCTACATAAGGGGGATTTATCTCCTTCTGATTCAAGGTTTCACTGCAAGCAATCAGGTACAACAAATATCTGTGTACTGATAAGCTTACATATAATATCAATGGAGATAACATTAACCGCATGCCATTTTTAATTAGTATTTGATTTCTTACACTGATAAATCTTAATTACACATATATATTATAAACAAATACAATATAAAGTTTTTTTTTTTAATTTTTGAAAACATTTTTCAAGGAAACTTTAACATTTTGAAAGGGTTAAAATTAAGAAGTGTTAATACACAATGGGACAAGAGGATAAATCATAAGCTAATGGGTGTTTTATATAAAATTGCTAATACATATGGATTGTGTTAATTTTAAGCATACAAGAAGTTTCATTATTTTCAAAAAAATTTATAACATACATAACAATCTCAAATTTCAAGTGTAACTTATGTCAACTTTGTTTTGCGCCACTGATGATTATGCTTAAGAAAATTTTAATGAAATAAATGCTAGGTAAAAATCATAATAAGAAATTATTTCATAATTTTTCGTTCATTCCTCCTTTCCTCTTCACCGAAAAAAAGGTTATTTGAAACTTGCCATTGATTGTATTAATAGTGAATACATTTTAGTGATAAAAAAGGTGTAAAAAAGCATAATTATTAGACCTAGAGGATGGAAAAATTAATTTACTGTGAATTAATAGGTATTTTTGAAGATCATTTTCGTCAACAATCACATTGATCTAACTTGTGTCTAATTTTGGGAGAAGGTACTGAGTATGAAAAATTTGAAAAATGTCATACAAACTTATTTTTTAAACAAAAATTGCTTAACCATATACGTTAAAGGGTACAATTATTTTTATATTATGAATTTAAGACAATTCATCTCAAATTCCTTGAGTATATCGCCATTCTAACCCAATTATAAATTTTTAAAATTCATTTTGAAAAAAATAATAAGAAACCCACCCAGTTTTCGAAAAATAATTGTATAAAAATAATAATAAAACTTCACCCATTAGTAAAAGATGCTTAGAAAGAATTGGCCATAGTCCTTTAAATCATTAAAAAATTGGTTTCAAATTATTATCATGACCTACGTCTTTTGCTTTATTTGACTTGCCACACTATTTATTTTTTTTATAGTTTTAAATTTGTAATGAGATTCATTCAAACAAAACTTTCTTCAAATTGAGCCTGGCACAAAGAAATAAAAGTTCATTTTTCTATGCAGTACTTTATTTCTGTGCAACAAATGTAAATAGATAAACAAGGCAGATAAAGAAATTAGATATGGGCATCATTAATGACTATTTAGATGGCGTCAACAAACAGGTTTAACAGAATTCTGCATCAGCTGCAATTATTGATTTGCAAGCTATAAGAAACAAATTTGCAAAAAAAAAACAACAAATAAACAATAGATAGCCTTATAAGTTTAACACCTGTGCTATTATGTAAAATACATCCGATGCACAAACTTGCATATATGATTACAGTCTTCAGATATATTTTTTGAATTACCTGTTATTACATCTTTTTTCTTAATATTCAAATTATGGATCTATCCCAAATAAATAGATATTCCAACTGATAGTTGTTTGCTTGATTTAAGACAATTGCATTAAATGTTTCCGATGAGCACAGTGATAATTCTATTAGAATCATAGATATGATAATTCTTTGTTGGGCCTGATAGCCTGCAGTGCCATTTGTTTTCTCAATTGAGGGAAAAAACTGACCAATGTTTCTAATTTGAGTGTTTTCTACATGCAAAAATAAATATCTTGATATAATATGGAGAAAAAGAGTCAACTGTGTATCCTTATGTCAAAATATAAAAGAAACAATAATTACATCATGTGTTGAAGGGAATCACAGCTGATAACCAGAACAGGTTTTTACCGATTCATTTTAGACAAAAATAATAAAGATGCACTTATATGTTTTACAGAAAGCATAAACATATAAATATCACAAAAATAATTGATTTGATGGTAGAAACTAACATTTATCTGGGTATTCACTAGCCCAGTAGTCAGTACTTCGGTGCTGACCCGAAAGCCGATTCTATTTGGAAACTGACAATATCTAAATTTTCGTAAATTTTGTTGAAAACTAATGAGTATCTCCCTCATGCAAAGTTCTGTCCTTAGCTGATTTTGGCTTTACATTTAGATCATATTAGTTTTTTGCTCTCTATCAGTTTTTAAACATCATTGAGTTTATGGTCTTCCAAACATTTAGATTTTATCTGCACTGAAGAGACATAAGTTGTCGAAATGCGCATATGCAGAATTTAAATTTACAGTAACTTCGGTATTTAGTTATTTATATTCAATACAAATAAAAGTTAGAGATAGTTCTTGTTGGGATATACTACGGTTAACGAACGAGTCGGGGTTCTACCGAACTATTCTAAGACAATTATGTATCAAAAATTGTAAGATATCCCAAAATTCTATATAAGGTACTGTACAAATTTTAAGTTTGGAGGTGTTGATCCTAAAGTCATTACTTTGCAGTCAATGACTGTAATTAAGGTATATTTAGAGGTATTTTAAACTATATTTTAAAACATTTAGACATTTCGGCTTATACCACTTTCGATTAAACATCAAGCAGCGGTTCCACTATATCTCTAATTTATCCGGATACTTACAAACATTTTACGAAAACATATTAATTAATCAATTTAAAAATAATGCATACAGTAAATAAAAATTATAAAATCCAATTATGTTTATAAAATTAGCAATGAAGATGTATAGAGTAAATGCAAATGAGACAAAGTTTCTACAAATACATGGTGAAACAAAGCAATGGAACAACGTTTTTATTGTTGTTCTTCATCTTGAAGTCACCATAAATAAAAAAACAGTCTCAGTTCTTATAAAACAATTACACGGTGTATATCCATAACGGAACCTTCCCGATCAAACAAGCGTTACGTGGTCCTTCGGGAATAATTAACGGATCCTTATCGATGAAAATGATGTCAACAATTGGATAGCGACGTAAAAAAGGAAGAATTGTCAGGCAGAAACCTTAAAGATGTCGTATATTTTGCTCTCACGGAACTCTGTGATGAATTATTTCAGTTCCCTATAATAAAGCAAGTCACATTTGTGTGCTGAATATGTTTTTGGGGCGTTCCAACGAGAACACTGCTAATGTGAAGTTAAATTTCGGACAAATCTTCCATAGCTATTTGCTTTTTCAAACCCATTAACATCACAATTTTTACAAGTATCATAAGAATAAACCTAAATACATCTCCCATGACTTTTTCTTCTGTTGTATAATCTGTTTAAGCCCCCCAAAATTGTTTTGAAATGGAAATACGAATAACTGCAGCTTTACGATTTTTAGGAAATGTATTTGAAAGGTGGGTAATGAGGCTAACATATGAAAAAAGTTTGCAACACGCATTACGCCCATCATAAGATGAGCAATTAGCAAATAATTACAGTATGTTATAACATTATTATTTAATTTCAATATATTATTTATATAATAATATCATATATTATTAATTTTTTTTTATTTTTCATCGGATACATGGAAATATTTTCTTTGGACTCTTCTTGATCTAAGCTTTCGGTACAATTTCAACCCCATATTGAGTTCGTGGAAGTGCAATAATTGTATAATAGAAATAAATGGTTGAAACGTATACAAACTACATATTTCAAAATATATGTCAACTACCCACCGTTTAAAAAAAGATTAAAAACATTTCTCCTCTGAAAGAACTACTCCAAGGGAGCAAAAGAGATTGTTTGGACAGTCCAGCATGGAATTTATTATAAAAAATACACTTAAATCGGCGTTTCTCAAAATCACAAAAACACAAACTAGAGCTGTCAAAACGTCTGACCACAAAAGGGGAGGGTCGCATTTCAATGTTAATTATAAAAAGCATTTTGGCAAGATTAAAAAAAAAGTCAGTCCAAATTAAAGGGGCACACTTGATCATGTAAACAAGATGTCTTTGAAGTTTAGTTGAAATGATTGATTGATTAGTTAGAGTTTAACGTTCATTGAGAAATATTTCAGCTATATCAGGACGAGAGCATGTTAATCAATTCAAAAAATATAAGCTAAGAAAGAAACAAAGGCGGAAGGGACGACACGTTTTGATTGCCACTGGAAAAAGGGAGAACTGGGTAGGGGCAGGAAATTGAGCCTTCCATACGAGTCCCAGTGACTCTGCTCTCTTTAGAAAAATAGAAGGTGTCTTAATACTGGATGGTTGGCGGTCAGGCTTTCCGTATTAGGACCTGACTATGCTGCATAGACACCAATTGGGGACGCGCCCGGCAACTCTGTAGCCGGAGCCCCTGAAAACCGATTCAGGTTTCTAGGAAGTTTAGTTGGAATATGACTTACAATTATTACGGAGTTGCTGAAAAATAAATGCGCTGTTTTTTTTTTTTCGCTTGGTAATTCATTAAATAAAAAGAATAACTTGATTATGGGAGTTATGAGAGTTTGGTGAGAATTATCCGACTTACAGATATGAGTAAGTACCAAATAACGAATGAGGTTTTCTATATACCTCGGATTGACATCTTCACCATGCTCATTCAAAAAAATTTCAAGGTACCTTTAACTTTTTAGAAAACAAATCGACGACGTATTTCTCTTCGGGGTCTTTAATTGTCATATGTGACAAAAACAAATATACAAAAGTAACGTCACATCCCCTTCAATCTAGAAATGTCTATTATGCAGGAACCAGCATTTTCAACCTGCTTAAGTGCAGTCATTCAACTTCAATTGTCAAAATCTAAAAAAGAATTTTTCCTTGTATGTTTTCAAAAGTACAAGTTTTTATAACAAGACAAGAAGCTCCCAAGGGGCTGCATCACCCAGACTATGCCTGACAGCCAATAAACTAAATGTCAAAAGGTTAATTTTAAAGTATGATACCTGGATGTTATATTGTCAGAAGTTAAACTATGTTCCCCACTCGCAGCTATTTTGGATGGGGTGAATAGATACTGGTCATCTTCTTTGAAGGAGATTATCGAAAGACCATTGGTTTAAATGGCAATGTAGTTTCATAGGAGAAGATCGTCAAATGTATATTTTTCAATGTGGAACTAACTCCCCTGCAGGCGACATTATTAAATGTCTATGGACTTGCAAAACATTCACAAATGGCATATTGTAACCAAGTTTGGTTCCAAGTGGCCAGGTAGTTTTAGAGAGAACATTTGAATGCTTTCCAATAAAGTCAAATGTTAAACTATGTTCACCACTGGCTGTCATCTTGGATGTGATGCGGACTTGCCGGACACATTTTTGAAAGGGGGCCACCCGAAGACTATTGCGAAGAAGTTTGATGTCAGTTGGCCATGTAGTTTCAGAGGAGAAGATATTTGAATATCCTATAGGTATCTGGGCGGCCATCTTGGATGTTATGCGAATTTGCTGACCCATTTTTAAGGAGACACCCCCAAGGACTATTGTCACCAAATTTGGCTCAAATTGGCCTTTTGACTTTAGAGATCTTTGAATGCTTTTCTTGAAGGACAAATTAAACTATGTACCCTGCTGATGGCCATCTTTGATGTGAGACGGACTAACCGGACGTCTTTGTGAAAGAGACCAAGGACTATTGTGACTAAGTTTGGTTCTAATTGGATAAGTGCTTATAGAAGAACATAACATTTAATTGCAATTTCACGAATTATGTGACGAATTTGTAAAATTTAAGTACAAACGCTTATGTCTTCCATACCGATTATTGATTTGAACAGCTACCACCCCCTTTCCATAATAATAAATTATATCAACACCAATAAAAACCTATGTTTTATAAGGATTGAACGGTTCCTAGTAGTTTACTAATTTGTTCTAAAGTTGCATTTTGCATTTTAATATTTTGTTTGTGGTCTTGTTTTTTTTTTTTTTTTTTTTTTTTTTTTTTTTTTTGTCTACAAGTAAGCTGAGAGGTTGTGTTTTATTTTCCGACAATATAGATATTTCTAAGAACTTTAAAAAGTTATCATTTCCAACGATTTATGAGTAGTGATGCCTCCTGCAGTGTGTGTGTGTGTATGCATAACTACTAAAAGTAACCACTGAACAATAGAAGAGTATTGATGCCACATAAGAAAATCTGGTCATGATCTCATAACTATAAGATATAATCTCATAATTACGAGACATCATCACATTATAACGAGATAATTACCACATAATTATGAAATGTTATATATCTCACAATAATGAGTTAATAGGTCATACCGGTATCTATGAGATAATAATCTCATAATTTCGAGATAGTTATCTCATTATTATGAAAACAAGTATCTCATAATTATGAGATTTTATCTCATAAATATGACTTATTTCTCATAATTACGAGATAATGTATCATAATTAGGAATAGTGACTCATAATTATGAGACTAAATGATTGATTGGTAAGCCCTGCCCTTGATAAACTGGAGTTTTCTATGTATCGTGTGCGTTTTTGTCACATGTACGTTCACTCCATATCCTTTCATTTTTTTCTATTTAGCGTCACTTTCAGCAGTATTTCAGCCATATTATGACGGTCAGTTTTTGTGGTGAAGGAAGCCGGAGTGCCCGGAGAGAACCATCGACCTTTGGCAGGTAACTGACATACCTTATCACTAACGATTGTAAGTCGATTTCACCCTTTTTGTAACGTACAAAGTGGGGCGCGAACTCACACCACAGTGGTGATAGACTACAGTGGTTATATAGGTAGTAGAACTTCCTTAACCACTCGGCCACAACCACTCGGCCACCCAGGCCCCATAATTATGAAATAAAATCTCAAAATTATAAGATTAATCTCATAATAATGGGATTAGACCTCATAATTATGAGATAAAATATCAGAATTGTGAAATAACATCTCATAATTATAATGGTATTATATCGTTACTATGATATTTTATATCGCAATTATGAGATAATAAATCTTAAGTATGAGATAATTATGTCATAATTATGACTAGTTATTTCATTATTATTCCATGGTATCTCATAATTAAGGTCTTTCACCGCATGTGAAAGACCTTATTGTATTGCTACTAATTATTATATTTTTTTCTGCCGCACATATCAATTCGATACTTGGTGGTATAAATCGGCTTAGTGGCCTGTCGACGCCAGTCACCCTGTGAAACCGATCTATTTTTAGTAACGGAGTTATCTCCCCGAAGACCGAAAACCTTGTTATCATGTTTGCACAAAAACCGTAACTGATTTCAAAATTCTGATGTGGGGAAAATCTCGCAATCATCCTAAGGATGATTTGTCATCGAAAAAAAAATTTTTGAGTCGCAACCCCGGTTACGCGTTTTTGACCCCTAAATATGCAAATTTCTCAAAGTTATCGGATTTCGATAAAATTTTATTTCCAGGTAGCATTCATGGTCCTGATTACAAATCTGTGGTCACATTTGTTTTCGCCTGCCATTTTGAAAATGGCAGCCATTCCAAATTTTGTTATCGCGATATCTCGGAAACGATAAAAAATTTATGAAAACATTGTGTTGCAAAACTACTCCTCTCATGAAGATCTTCCTTTATGGTTGGTCAAAAACAATTTTCGTCGGCCATTTTGA
The DNA here is from genome assembly GCA_002080025.1 of Modiolus philippinarum. NCBI lineage: Eukaryota > Metazoa > Mollusca > Bivalvia > Mytilida > Modiolidae > Modiolus > Modiolus philippinarum. Next base: position 38,809 of record MJUU01004901.1, on the reverse strand, counting down.
AAATGGCCGACATTCCAAATTTTGTTATCGCAATATCTTGGAACCGATAAAAAAAATTATGAAAACATTGTGTTGCAAAAATACTCCGCTCATTAAGATCTTCCTTTATGGTTGGTCAAAAAAAAAAATTCATCGGCCATTTTGAAAATGGGCGCCATTCGAAATTTTGTTATTGCGATATCTTGGAAACGATAAAAAATTTATGAAAACATTGTGTTGCAAAAATACTCCTCTCGTTGAAATCTTTATTTATGGTTGGTCAAAAAAAAAATTCGTCCGCCATTTTGAAAATGGCCGCCATTCGAAATTTTGTTATCGCGATATCTCGGAAACAATAAAAACTTTATGAAAACATTGTGTTGCATAAATACCCCTCTCATTAAGATCTTCATTTACGGTTGGTCAAAAAATAATTCCATCCCCTATTTTGAAAATGGCCGCCAATCGAAATTTTGTTATCTTGATATCTCGGAAATGATAAAATATTAATGAAAACATTGTGTTGCAAAAATACTCCTCTCATTATGATCTACAATTATGGTTGGTCAAAAATATTTTTTTCGTCCGCCATTTTGAAAATGGCTGCCATTTGAATTTTGTTATCGCGATATCTCGGAAACCATTAGAGATTTATGAAAACATTATGTTGCAAAAATACTCATCTCATTATGATCTACATTTATGGTTGGTCAAAAAACTGTTTACGTAGCTTTTTTTATCAAAATAGAAAACAAAAACAAACTTTAACATGTAATCATGGTGAAAATTGGTGAAAGACCTTGCAATTGTTCTCTGAACAATTGTTTTTTAATTATGATATGTTTTTCTTAATAATGTGATGTTATCTCATAGTTATGAGATAATTATGTCAAATTATAAGATGTTATCGTAGAATAACGATTTTTTTTTCATATGGCATCAATACGCTTCCGTACGGAACCACATAAACGCGCGTTCAAAGTAAAACTTATGTATATAACTTGTTCATAGAACAAAAAACGAGTGCATCTGTGGTCCTACATTATTTTCATATATATACATTGCATACTACGTCTACAAATTTGTAGAAAAAGACAAGACGCGTATAGATACCGGTGTTTAATGCTTAGAATAATAAATGTGCTACAACTCCGAAAAGTTACCTGAAAATATTAACTCGAAAGGCATGACGATGCACTGTTACTATACCAAAATAACCTGAAAATATTAGCAACAACACCGAAAGGAATGTCATTCTTTATATGAATTTCAATGTGGCTTTCGGTACTAGAAATGTATTACACCGAACGACTGTTTCAATTCACATTTGTAAGGAAGAACAGAAACATGTAGAGTTATAAAGTCCTTGCTTTTATCTTCTTTATAAAGTCGATACCATAAAATAATAAAATAAAAATAACACAAAAGAATGTCGACTTTGCATCGCTTAGTTAAGGCGAATATCGTTTGTCGAGGTAAAAATATTTATTTACGAAAAATTGTAGGCCACCAGAAAATTGTTGCAGAAAGAACATTAATTTATTTTCAAGGAGGTGTAGGCCAAAATATTTATTTTCACCTTTATTCTGACCAGAATAATTGAAGTGTAGCTCCCCCCTAAGAATCGTATGGTCCTCCCCTGAAGACTCAAGCCCGTTGTTTGTACCGGTTTGTTCGAAAAATCTGGAATTTATGGTGGCTTCTTTGTGCCATCTCGTCTTTTCGTTTTGTCGCCCCAAAAAGACGATAATTAGCAGGACGAAAAAAGACGAAGAGACGACCGAACGAAAAGTCGACAAAACGAAATGACGGCAAGTAAAGGTCGCTGATTAGCGGGTTACATTTCGTCGTCTTTTCACCCCGCAATATATCGTCTTTTCGCCCCAATAATTAGCGTCTTTTCGCCCGGAAAAGACGACAGAACGAAAAGACGACAAAACTAGAAGACGACAGTTTAAGGTCGCTAATTAGCGGGTTTTAGGTTGTTGTCTTTTCGTCTTTTCGCCCCGCTAATTATCGTCTTTTCGTCTTTTCGCCCCGCTAATTATCGTCTTTTCGCCCCAAAAAGACGAAAAGAGGACAGAAGGAAAAGACAAAATGACACAAACAAGCCAGTATAGGAATTGTAGTACAATTTTGATTGGAATTTGGATGTCAGCTATACATCCTCAAGTTCAAAGTGATCAAACTGTCAAACATCCCACTTCGGGTCCGTCATTGGTCATGTCAATTGTGGCTTCTGCTCAAAGGTAAAGATAGTCCCGTAATTTGTCACTACCTATTTCCTATCTTCAGACTGAATTTGTCTCCACCAATGATAGAAACAGTATCAAATAGATACATAGAGTTTAAATCTTGGAATTATTGAATAATTTCTTATAATCACTATAATAACCTTTTAAGTAGTTGAAAAACACAGAAAAGTAAAGACATTGATCATCACTTCTATGGGTTGTCAAGTATAAAACAATCCCCAAGGTTACTGTGCCACAATCATGAAGATCCGTTGCTTCAATACGATGATTTGTTTCCAGCATTTTTATTTTATTTTCATTGATTGGTTTCCAATTTTGTCAAGGTATCGCTGTGAACATTTGAGACATGTTCTAGCTAATACTCATACAACAGAATACAATAAAAAAATAATAATAGTTTTGGACAAAATGTAGGACGATAACGACTTTTCAGTATATTGATGTAATGAAAATCTCAACTGTTTCTTAGAATGCAGCGTTTGTGTTTCAACTGATGCACTAAATTTTGAAGAAATGGTAAATGTAGCAACACAGGAGTTCCATGACACTTCATCTACTTTCATAGAACATATTACGTGGCATTAAATCGAACAAATAAAGAGAGCTGTGTTGTAAATTACCTCACAAATCTACCAAGGACCCGTTACTGGTTCCCGAAGGATCGCGTGACGACAACATGATTCGTAAAGGTTCCGTTTTGGATATACACTGTGAATTAATAAAAAATGATTTCGAATTGCTCTAAATTGCCAAAACTTCACAAATGGCATTAGGAAAACTGATAATACACATATAACGTAACTCGTGATTACTTTCGATATAATGAAAACAAGTTTGGAAATATTTCATAATTTGTTTTGTTAAATTCTATACTAGATCAACAACACTTGCGAATTGTCATAGACATTACAACTCTTGCAATTCTTGATCACATTACCTATGATCCTTCATTGCAGTGCTTGTGATCCTTGATCATAACTTCTGTGATCCTTGATCCCATTGCTTATAATCCTTGATCGTATCTCTTGCAATCATTGATTGGAAGTCTTGTGATCAACAATCATAACTATTTTTGTGACCCTTTTGTGATCCCTTACTTATCCCTTTGAAGTCAAATTGCTATGTTGAATTTACCACGTACTCTACCTAATCCTGATTTACCAAATATATAAATTTAATACATGTTTTCTCCTTCATTCTATTTTACGATAAATTGTCCTGCTCTTCTCCGATTGTCACGGATTCAACAAGAATGTAAACATGCAGATCCTTTCACCATAAATCTTAAGATACTTTGTTTTCCTTAAGTTTGAATAGTAAATCCTAGATTGGTATCATTTAGCATACTTCACCTTTGTATTCTCTCAAATTCAAACGCATACTTGAAATATACACAAAATTCCACTTTCATTAAAAATACAGTTTTCTTTATAATTAAAGCATAAATTTTGAAATAAATCCACTCACAGTATCGATACTTCAAATAGATCGAAATCCGACAAGAGGAAAACGACATGAATTGTTCTGGAAGACCGTAATTCCTGATTTTCAGTTTTAATGTGTCCCGACTTTAACCCGAATTGACCTGGCTTTTATGCGATTGCTCCCGGAATTTAAACGATGCCAATTTGATTTAATAATAAAGCTATTTCCGTGCATAAGCAAATGAAGGAATATAGAGTAAATGTACATGGGACAAAATCCCTATAAATACATGGTAAAATTAAGCAAATGGAACAACGCTTTAATTGATGTCCCAATTATAAGAAAATGATGAAGTTAGAGACAAAAAAAAACAGTTACAGACCTATAATTGACCAACGATGCTGATTTTTGCGAAAAAAATAACATAATACCGAAGATACAGTGAATTCAGTTTTTGGTCTATTCAGTGCAGATCAAATCAAAACATTTGGAAATCCATAAACCAAAATATGTGCAAAAGCTGATAGAGAACAAATCACCAATAGGATCTAAAAGGGAAACCCAAATCATCTAAGGACACAGCTATGCATGAGGGAAATTCTCAATCAGTTTTCGGGCCAGCACCGAAGTACTGGCTACTTGGTGAATAACCTCGGGGACTGACAGTCCACTAGCAGCGGCATCGGCCCAGTGGTAATAAATAACAAAATACCGAAGATACTGTGAATTTAGTTTCTGCATATGCGCATTTCGACAAGTTATGTCTCTTCAGTGCAGATCAAATCAAAACATTTGGAAATCCATAAACCGAAAGATGTGCAAAGGCTGATAGAGAACAAATTACCAATAGGATCTAAAAGGGAAAGCCAAAATCATCTAAGGACATAGCTATGTATTAGGGAGATTTTCCTTAGGTTTTAACAATTTTTTTTTAAAGGCAAACTAACGTTTAGTGTTAATTGAACAGCAGTTAATTCAACCAAACATTACAGGAATGATGTATGGGCAGTCCTTGACGAAAATTGTTCACTTCATTCTGACCCAACAAAACTCATGTTTGGCAACACGGAACATAGTCTAACGCAAGACCCCGTGGTTTTAATCTGTTTTAAACATATTGCAGCAAATTTAACTGCTAGTAAACTGCATTGGAATGATTAATTGAAAGTTTTTTTTACAAACACTGCTCATTGCATTCGAATTTTGCAAAAACAAATACTGTAAGCGCATAGCACTATCTAATATTGGATATGATCGGAGATATTAATTTTAATAATCTGTTCTGAAAGAACTCAAGCAAATTTAACTAATCTGTAGTGGAATGATTATGAACGGATCCTCAAAAAATTCTCATTTTATTAAATAAAAATATAAAGCTTGAGCACCAGCGGGAAAACAATTTGTTCAACAATGAATCTTTTTATATAAAATCTGACCTGAACAAACCAAACTTTACAGGAATGATTTTGTTTGTTTACTGTTTGATGGTTAGCGAAGTATCAATTACCAAGAATTTTGATTAACAAGGCTTCGAAAATGACAATAACTGCTTTCAACACAACATTTTACCTGCCTCTGTAGCTGCTTGAGCCGATCATGCGTATTCTAATATATCAAATGATGATACCGCCAGTTTTTGTACCAGTACCGGTACCAAGTCCGGCTACCCCGAGTTCCTATCGTTAACTATGTTCGTCTTTTGTCATTTTATTGTTTTTCTTGTGCAGTAACCTGGTTGATTGTGACATGTGATTGTAATGTTCGGCCATTGTAAGTGTTTCCTGTTATCTTCCCTTCATCAATTTTCACACTGCTAGTGCTGTAATTTTAAGCCTTTCTTGTTAATTTAGATGAAACGTATTGCTTTTGTCCTGTTGTCTCTATTTGGGTTAAATATTAATCGGCGTGTTTTCTTTTTTTTTCTTTTTTTTTCTTTTTTTTTGGTTTTTTTTTTTTTTTTTTTTTTTTTTTTTGTTTTATTTTTGTTTTGTTTTGTTTTGTTTTTGATTTTTTTCCCTCCTTTTTGGCTTTGCATTCGTTTGCCGATGTATTAAGGAAGGCCCTTTTTCATAAAATACTCATGTCATTTTCAGACGAAACACCATGACCACCAGCAGAAGACATTTTCTATCATCGAACCCTATAAAAAATTTCTTACAATACTGAGCTTCTAGTTTAATAATAGGTTACTCATTGAAACACGTTTACAGCATTACGAAATTTACCGTTTATTATACAACTTGGGTATTGATTGCTTTTAAATAATCTTGAACAGCCACATTTATTAACTTTTGTGCCATAGATGTCATGCCTGGTGAAGCAGAAAATTGTAAAAGGCAGATATGAGTTTTGCGATATTATCATAATTTCCAGTGCAGTTAAAAATAAGAAAAAAACACAATTATAAAATATTCCGAAAAGACTAAACATACACAGAGTAAGTAACAAAATACCGAAATTGCTGAAAATTTAGTAAACTGTTACCATTCCATGAATATAACATGAAAGAATGAACGTTGATTTCCAATGGAGGCTTTGTATGATGAAAACGTAAAACTGGTTAAATATATATTAAATAAATCAGATATTAATCTACATAGCGTTTAAAGAAAATTCTTAAAGTCAATTTTACAAGAACAATAATCTTCACAGTTTTGATTTTAGATCAGAAGCGCATTAAACTTATTCGGAAATAGCAGTAAAATAATGATGTGCAGTCTAATCTTCTGATTTTTGAAACCGTAAATTTGAATGGACTTGGTCTGATGTCAGTATAAGCCGTTTGCTAACTGTAAAATGTTTGTTTAAAGTAGTCCGAGCAATTGTTCTTAAAATTTTGCGTGTCCCAATTGCAATTGCTTAACTTTATCATCCACCTAAATGGCCAAGGCTTACAACTTCCGACTAACTCACACTAGATCTTAGATGTTATTAATATGTTGCAGTATTTTGTTTTCAATTAGTAATTTAAACGCAAGGTTGAGTATGAATATTCTAAATGGCATTGAATGTGAGCCGATGACAAAGTTTGCCTGATTTCGCCTTTTCTATACATAATCTGTAGTCTTTAATTTACCTTTTTAATTCTAGAGTTCACACTTTTCTCTCCAAATAAACAATAAAAGCGTTGTTCCTTCGCTTGTTTTTACCATGTATTTGTAGAGACTTTGGCTCATGTGCATTTACTCCATATCATTTTATTCACCATATAGATATCAAGGCTAAGATTTTTTTTCTTTTTTTTTTTTTTTTTTTTTTTTTTGTTGAGGTTTAACAATGTTATTCTTTCAATTTATCTCAAAACTTATTTAATTTTCGTTTTGGAACAAATATAATGCATTCAGGTTTTATTGAAGGCCTCAAAGTGACTTTAATATGAAAAACAACAATAAAACCGTTGTTTCATTGCTTGGTTCTGCCATGGATTTGTAAAGACTTCGTTCTGTCCATTTACTCCAGATCCTTTTATTTGTTTATTTCCAACTTGCAAAAATGTTACTGACGGCAAGTTGTAACTACAATTTCCTGTTGACACCGTATTTTACGAATGTTTACAAATTGATTGATTGATTGATTAGTTAGAGTTTAACGTCCAATGAGCAATATTTCAGCTATATCAGGACGAGAACAAGTTAATCAATTCAAAAAATTGAAAGTATTATTTCAAGGCAAGTTTATTCTCACAAATCACGTACAGACGGGTGCAGACGCAACGTTCTAAAAAGTGCACTTGAAGTGAACTTGAAGTTCACTTTTCAAGTGCACTTCGCGTTCTCTTAGCTGTGGCAAAGTTCACTTTTTTGGAATAAGTAGCTATTCCATGACAGCTATCTTCGCGTTCACTAGTGAACTTCGAGTGCACTTGAAAGTTATCGCAAGGATCACTACTTAAAACGAGGTTTCCTAAATTAGATCGATTTTTACACGATAGCTGAGGAAATAGAATATCAGGATTTCCACGTGGCGCGTTCTGTTTGGATAAGTAAATGCGACACAGATTGAGAGTTCATCACTTCATAATTTGATCGAATACATCTACATTTAGAGAATAAATCTACATTTAGAGAATAAATCTGTTCATCGGTTTGAAAATGAACTACTGCAGTGTATATTTTCATTGAATTATAATCACCGACCATATTCAAAACACAGTGTGCTGTATTTTTCCCTTTTAATTCATGTTTTCAGGACGGGGAATATTAATGGTTTCCACTTTAGGTTGGACACCCTGTCCCGTTTTCAGGTGCATTTTTAGTGATTTTATTGCCACTATCCCGTTTCCCTCTAGCTTCAAAAAGCAAATCATGCTTCCCGTGTATACTCCATTGATACCTTGTTTTGTCAGGTGCAGTTTACAAATGACCAAAATTCATTTTTTTAATATTTTACTTTAACATATCCTTTCGAAGAAGTTTTATATGTCGCGTTATAGCTTTTTATAAATCTTAAAATAATATTTACGAAAGGATATGGAGTAAATGAACATGACACCATAACATAAATATGCTTGAAAAAAGAGGTTTTCATTATGCCGTTGAACCTTATTTTTTACATATGACCAAAATAATTCATTTAAAAAAGAAAATTACTTGGTCATATCATTTCGAAGAAGTTTTATATTTCGCGATATAGCTTTTTATAAATCTTAATATAAATATGTTTGAAAAGGGGGGTTTTTATTATGCGGTTGAAACTTATTCTTACAAATTATCAAAATTATTCATTTGTTTAAATATTTTACTTTATCATATCCTTTCGAAAAAGTTTTATATGTCGCGATATAGCTATTTACATATAATATATCCCACTTTTGAGGTAATATTTTTACAAAAAAATGTATAAATTTGGTGTCGCAAGAAAGGAAAAAAGCTAAAATGCAAAATATTTCAATCTTATCTAGTAATTTTAGGAAAAATACATACAATTGTTGTGTCGCAACAATTTAAATAAGCACCAACAAATAATATCTCCCACTTTTGAGGTCATTTTTGACAAAAAATGTATAAATTTGCGATCGCGAGAATGGAGAAATGCTAAAATGCAAAATATTTCAATCTTATAAGATCATTTTTAGAAAAATACATATAAATGTTATGTCGCGACAATTGTATTAAGCACATACAAAAAAATATGTCACACTTTGAGGTCATTTTTGACAAAAGATATATAAATTTGGTATCGCGAGAAAAGAAAAAAGGTAATATGCAAAATATTTCAATCTTGTGAGGTAATTTTGGAAAAAATACATATAAATGTTGTAACAATTGAAATAAGCACCAACAGATACTATCTTCCACTTTTGAGGTCATTTTTGACAAAAGATGTATAAATTTGGTATCACAAGAAAGGAAAAAAGCTAAAATGCAAAATGTTTCAATCTTATAAAGTAGTTTTGTAAACAAAACATATAAATGTTGTGTCACAACAATTTAAATAAACACCAATGAACATATAATATTCAAACTTTTGAGGTAATTTTTGACAAAAGATGTATAGATTTGGTATCGCAAGAAAGGAAAAAATATAAAATGCAAAATAGTTCAATCTTATCAGGTAGATTTGGTAAAAATACAAATAAATGCTGTGTCACGATAATTAAAATAAGCACCAACATGTTATATCTACTACTTTTGAGGTCATTTTTGATAAAAGATGTATATATTTGGTATCCCGAGAAAGGAAAAAAAGCTACAATGCAAAATATTTCAATCTTATAAGGTAAATTTTGGAAAAAAATACATATAAAGATTGTGTCGCGAAAATTGAAATAAGCAACAACATATAATATCTTCCACTAAATTTTGAGGTCATTTTTGACAACAGATGTATAGGTTTGGTATCGCGAGAATGGAAAAAAGCTAAAATGCAAAATATTTCAACCTTATAAGGTTATTTTTAGAAAAATACATTTTGATGTTGTGTCACGACAATTGTCATAATATCTTCCACTTTTGAGGTCATTTTTGACAAAAGATTTATAAATTTGATATCGCGAGCAAGGAAAAGAGCTACAATGCAAAATGTTTCAATCGTAATATTGGGAAAAATACATATAAATATTTTGTCGCGACAATTGAATAAGCACCAACATATAATATCTCCCACTTTGTGAGGTCATTTTTGACAAAAGATGTATAAATTTGGTATCACGAGAAAGAAAAAAAGCTAAAATGCAAAATGTTTCAATCTTATAAAGTAGTTTTGGCAAAAATACATATGAATGTTGTGTCACAACAATCGAAATAAGCACCAACATACAATATGTCCCACTTTTGAGGTCAATTTTGACAAAAAATTATAAATTTGGCATCGCAAGAAAGGAAAAAAAAGCTAAAATGCAAATGTTTCAATCTTATACGGTAAATTTTTAGAGAAAAAAAACATATAAATGTTGTGTTGCGACAATTGTAATAAGCACTGACAGATAATATCTCCCACTTTTGAGGTCATTTTTGTCAAAAGATGTATAAATTTGGTGTCGCGAGAAAGGAGAAATGCTAAAATGCAAAATATTTCAATCTTATAAAGTACTTGTGGTAGAAATACATATAAAAGTTGTGTCGCGACAATTGAAATAAGCACCAACATATAATATGTCCGACTTTTGAGGTCATTTTTGACAAAAGATGTATAAATTTGGTATCGCGAGAAAAGAAAAACGCTAAAATGCAAAATATTTCAATCTTATCAGAAAGTTTTAGTAAATTTGGTATGCGGAAAAGTTTTTTTTGAAATTACATATGGATTTAGTGTCTCCAGCATGAACATAGGCCTGAATAAAATACGCTTTTTGATTTATTCAGAATATATAATGTGACGTGAACATTGAATGTATAAATAAAACAAAAGAACGTTAAAATTTATTATGGCATTTTGGTTTCAGTTTATTATCAAAAATAAATTAAAAAGAGAATGAAGTCGTCGAGTTTTCATACGCTTTGCTTACAATTAACTTCGTTATTTATATCACGTGTTTTAAGCTGACCAATAGTTAAGGGCAATCCAAAGCCGCAAAAGCCGCCAGAGCCGCCACGAAGTTCACTTCAAGTTCACTTCGCGATCACTCCCGCGATCGCATCTTCTTTTCAAGTGCACTTGAAAGCGGTCACAAATTCACTCTAGTCTGTCATGGAATAACTTTCAAGTGCACACGAAGTGCACGCAAGGAACGCCTTTGGAGTGCACTTGGGTGGAATTTTGCGTCAGCACCTATCTGTATATTCTCAGTCATATTTTGAAAATAAAAAAATGCTATTTTAATTCGATATAAACATGTAAGATATGATTTGCTTTGCAACAGATAATAAAATCGCTTTCCTCCCATGCCACATCAATTGCTCTTAGTGTTTTCCTTGGTGCAATTGCGTTCAGGAGAAGTTGCGGTGGAAATAACATGTATAGATAATAAGATAGTTTTGAGTGGGTTTCAGTTGTACATGTTGGAACCATGGTTGGCCTTTCTAAAAAGCATGAAACGGGATTGTAGCAATAATGCACGTGTAAAAGAGTAAGATTTTTTATCGTGACGTAGTAACCACTGAAAATTTAGCCTTCAAACCGAGAAAAAGTAATCCTTTTAAGATTTTTTTTAAATATCTCCAAACCTTGAAAAGGGGGAAGTGGAGAAAAATGACAAAATTTCATTAAAGAAACCAACTGAGACCCCTATTAATAGACTCACTGACAGTGTAGAAATAGGAACAACACAATCAAGCAACAAAGTTAGGCCCACGACTTGGATGGTTGAAATCTGTCATATTATTGTCGTTTTGTCGTTGGTTGGGAGCGTTTGTTACAGTGGTTTCCGTCATTTCATTGAGAATTCATTTGGCAACTCCACATACAAACTCTCCACCATACCAAGGGAGGACATACTAAACAATCAAAAATCAGTATTGCCTTCCTTTGGTATTACTTTAAATGAAGAGAACAACAACCTGCCTTGTATCTACTGGATACCTACATTACATAAATGCCCTTACAAACAGAGATGCATTGCTGGGTCTGCCAAATGCACAACAAAACCCTTTCTAAGCTCCCCACCTCATAACTTACTGCAGTCAAAGATGGCTTCAAGATATACAGTTATAAAGTATACTCAACAAGTGGAGTGAATCAGATATGCATTCTCAAAGACTTGTTAGAATATCTATCTTCAACTGAACTCAACCACTGCAACAGTGTCAAAACTTTAGATTTTTCTGCTCTTTATACTACTCTTCCACACGATAAGCTCAAGTCAGTACTCCGGGATTTAATATATCAGTCTTTCTGTACTAAAACAAGGTGAAAGAAGATATTCATATTCGGTGATAGGTAAAGATGGGGCCTATTTTGTTAAACATCACACTGGTTCACACAAATAGTATACAGAGGAGGATGTCATTGCAATGCTGGAATTCTTGATTTATAACATATTTGTAGAATTTGGAAGACAAGTATTCCAGCAGACGATAGGGATACCTATGGAGTCTAATTGTGCGCCACTTTTAGCAGATTGGTTTCTTTATTCGTATGAAGCCAGGTTCATACAAGGGCTAGTTCAGAAAAAAGACAACCTTTACTTTCAGTTTCCTGTTCCTTCATTGAACAATCCTCAATCTAAGGATAACCTTCATCTTATAGACCCAAAATGAACTCGAAATTAAAGAGACCACTTATACACCATCATCAGCATCATACCTGGATCTATACCTCTACATTGACAACTCTGGACGTCTGAAAACAAAACTTTACGACAAGCGTGATGATTTCGACTTTCCAATAGTGAACCTCCGTTTTTGAGCAGTAATATTCCCACTTCTCTGGCATATGGCGTGTACATTTCACAACCCATTCGCTATTGCCGTGCATGTAGTTTGTACAGCGATTTTATCAACAGAGTCTCAAAAACTAATACATCGAGGGTATGTTCAGTCAGTGTTGCAATTGTCACTTCAGAAATTGTACGGTCGTCACCACGATTTGATTGACCATTGCAATGTTTCTGTTTCACAAATGACAACAGATATCTGTGGGTAGATCCAGAGTTTGTTAATAGACTGACTAACACCGACTGTGAAAAAAAATCAGACTTTTCACCGGCAGTGTGACGGGTGCCACGCGTGGAGCAGATCATGCTTACCCTTCCGGAGCACCTGATGATACTTAGGTTTTTATAGGGGTTCACACTGCTAGTGCTTTAGTTTTGTGGCGTTTTTGTTTGTTTTTTATGTCTTTGTCATACTGTCTAATTCGTGTTGCTGTGAATTGTCGTGATTTTGGATTTATGATTTTAGAATATCCCCTCTCCTTGTTCTTGCTTCGGTATTCGTTTGCCGATGTATATTAATTGAAATGATTGACATTATTATCAAAATTGTGTTAAAGAATCTAGTCAAAACGGATGTCCGGATCCGTAAAGAGCAATAAACACGACACATTAACTATATTTTATAAACAGTGTCGAAATATTCATAATGAACCAATATTCAACATTTGATTCGCCCTTTAACATGTGAAAAAAAACAAACTGCAGAAATGTGTTTGAACTGAAAAATAGTTTGATGTACATATGATATTTTCCCGTCCATCTGAGTCTCGTTTTATTGCAGACAACAAGTTTGTCTGGCTGTCTAAATTGTGGTATTGATTTGTAAACAAGAAAGCAGAAGCTGTACGTTTGTTCTCTTGTCTGAAGCAGTAATTGTACGTTTGTTCTCTTGTCTGAAGTAAGAGTACACATTTTAGGGTTTCTCATTTTATGAAAACTGAATTGTCTGACACTCAATTTTAAGCAATGTACTTGACGAATATTGCATCCGATTAATGCTCAGTATTCGGGTATACTATTTTCAATCGAGCTGAAAAAGGTTTCTGTGAATCCCTTAGATACCTTTTGTACCTAGTATTGCATTATATCGACTAGGCATAATGCCGGAAAATCAAAGATTATATTTCTTGGATGTAAATTTGAACACATTTGTTTTTTTGTTTTTTTTTGTTTTTTTTTTTTTTTTTTTTCAAGAACGCAAAATCAGGATGAAAACCCGTTTGTCGCCCACAATTAAAGACATTAAGATAATCATGCTATACAAGAAAAAAAATAAATCCCAATCATTTGTCTAATTAGCTATATCCCTTATGTTACCCCGTTGCGATAGTTAATTTTGAACATAAACCTTTCATTTTATCTAGAATTTTTTGATACAAAATTTATGATTATCCTGTGTTGAAAGCTATGGTATCATTTAAATTTTGATATCTATCGTATAGATTAACAGCCACATCGTATAAAGACTTGGACATTAGTAATTCTCACTCGTGTAAATTCCGGGACAACAAGCAACTCCAAAGTCGTAGGTTTTTACGCAACGTTAATAATACGAATAAGGACTATAAAGGTAAAGAAGAAACATTTTAGAAAAAATTGCAAAATATGATAGAGTTTAACAATACACAGGAGTATTTCCGTTTGTAAAACCGGGTCGAATCCATGACAATCGTAGAAAGTTTCAGTTTCGCGGTCATCGATATTTTATCGAATAAATAAATGTGCCTTTATTTATATGTTTAAGGGTAAATTACTACAAGTGTCACTATTGCGAGCATAGACATAAGATGGGATAATGAAAATGTGATTTTTCTTATATGTGTCAGGTTTTTCAGCAAGTTTCAGCATTGTGGGCATAGATATAACATCCAATAAAGAAAATGTGCCATTTCTTCAAATTTGACAAAATGTGCAAAATGGAGAAATGTGTGCCTTTTCTTATATTTTTAGCTTAAAGTAAAGTAAGTGAGAACCGAACCGTCACTCTGAACCAAACAATCAAAGAATAATGGAAACATCGGAAAAACAAAGAAACACAGGCATAAATTACAGTAAGTTTTAATATTTCGGGCATTGATATAATATCGAATGAAGAAATGTGGTTTTTAATATGTTTTAGGTTAAAGGATGGGTTGCATTAAGGTGCGAAATCGGTCTACTGATTGACAAAAAATAAATTACGTAGAAGCATAATTTCTTTGATACGTTTCAACACTAGAAAATTTGCAGTTTTTGACCATTTGTTATTTTTTTTAAAACATTGCTCCATTCTTTTGACATAAACTTATTTATAATACCCATCTTCATTGCAATTAACATTGAGCCTATGGACAAAAATCGACATGGGGTATATTCGAACTGAGTTTTAACCCTGCCTTGCATTCGGAACCAAGCTAATAATTATATATGAGATTACTTCTTTAATAAGAATTATGCATGCAAAATGCCAAGCTGGTTCCGTGTGCTAGGCATATAAAAAAATTGAAAAAAATGTATTCTAAATGTGAAAATTCAGTGTATTTATGATATTTTGGGGTGTAATCTGCTTCGTTTATCAAAGTCTTATTGATTCATATATGCAAATTATATCTTTTTACACATCAAAATTCTCAGTGTGGTTTTGCTAGTATTTTAGACCTTGTAAGAGCTTTTTTTCGATCTGCTTTTAGTAAGGAGATGTTATATATTTTGTAAATTTTTCTTGTTGGTTTTTCCGATGTAAAATGTGTTTTAATGTACTTGAAACAACATAAATTAGCCGTGGATTATAGTTTATTGCTTTTATGAATCGTGTGTGCATATGTAAAAAAAATGTTCTGAAAAAAATTGATCACCTATTTTCCAATTCCTTTGTATTTCTGATCCTGCTTATTTCCTATGTTATATCTCAAATTTTGTTACTGCCCTTTATCATAGTTGGTCTATAATAAGAAAAGGGTTTACCTTTTCGATATGTCGGAGGAGCGCCTTTAACTTTTCTATACAGCTGACACTTCAACAAGCATACTTTTTAATAAAGGAATCTAACAAATACAACCAGAGTTAAAATATAACAGATACATGTATCTATAGTTTTAAAGGCCTTTGTTTACTGCTTAGTTGTTCTTGTTACGCTTCATAATAGGTAGGGAAAGCTCTCACAATGAAAATATGATCTTCTATACCCAAGAATATGCTTGAATTGATTGTAGCAATTGCAAAACTTGTTCTGCGATACGCATGTATTTGTGTTAGAAAAGGGATTATTAAATTGTTCAAAGTTGATTCTTTTCTTGGAATCAAACTGAAATGAGTGGCTTCTTTGAAAACAGAAAAAACTAAGAGTTCTAAACAATTAAATGATTTCTAAAGATCGTGCAGCTAGCATATGTGCAGGAGGTATTGTAAAGTGGGGCTCATTATCAAGCCGTGTTCAAAACTGAGAGTTGAAATGTGTTGAAAGTTGTGTTGCAAAATTAGTATAATTTATAATAAAGCATCTTATTATTTGGTACATATATTCTTGTTTATACCAAATAAAGCGCATAATATTCATTGTGCAATAATCAATGTCTCAGTGTTTGTATAATTTGCCAAAAATTCGAAAATAAAAAAAAAATCTCAGTAAAACAAAAACTAAACCATATCAAGAGTCCAAGTCGGCAAAATCGTTTCATTTAGGCCCACTGACGTGATATTTTGTTTAAAATTTTTATAGATATATATGAACATATGTATAAGTACAGTGCATGGCCATAATACAGTACGCAGCTGAACATTTCTCCGCACATTTGATATGAAAAAGACGGATGTTCAAAAAATTATCTAGAATTGATCTCTTCTCGTATTTTCATGATTTTTGTACCGTTTAAAAGAGCTCGATGTACAGTTCTTTCCTATAATTAAGGAAAAATTTATTGAACTATAGTTTCTGCTACTCCATAATATAAACACAAATGGAAAAATTTCAGATAAAAATTTGTTATTTATCTTTGGTAAATCATATCACCTAAAGTTTCAGCCTGTGTTTAAACTTTGACAAAAAGTAAAATACTTGGTACAAAAATATTTCAAAATTACAAGAAGAAGCTGTTTGTCGCCCTCTTTTACACCGTGCACAAATCATAAAAATTGGACTGGAAATGAAGTCTTAAGAATTTTTTTAACATAGGCTGTTTTTACATTAAATGCACAGGGACAATTTCTGGTGCGTACTGTATTATGGCCACGTACTGTATATGAAAATATGACGGGCAAGCACAAAGTCATACTAATTTCAAGAAATATCAGAAAATATTATGGTAAAGTACTCCATTTACCTCGAGAAATGAAGTTTTAGTGTACAAATTTCTCATAAGAAGTTATCTGTTTTTAAGGTAGCACAACAGTCCTCTGAAGAAAATTTTCGTCCCTGACTTTGAAAGCCTGTAACTTTGTTATTAATAAAGATACAAACTAGGTATCAAATTAAAGGAAAATGATCAAAGTTGCTCTTAATCTCATTCCAACAGTATTCCTTCTAAGTATCAATGTCTAATTTAACATATTTGGCAAAAATTTGAGTTTTTGAGGTAATATTTTAACACTGAAAATAACTTTTATATCTTTACTGGTAGCTGAATTCTGTTTGCTTTATCCGAAAGATCCATTAAAATGCAACAAAACTGTGTCTCATATTTTTGATACAGGGTCTGGTTTAAAATTAAATTAATTTTAAATTTTGAAAATGCAAAATTTCTTTGAGTTAAAATTTAAATTTCCTTTTATTTTCAAACCAGACCCTATATAAAAAATCTGAGACACAGTTTTGTTGCATTTTAATGGATCTTTCAGATAAAGCAAACAGAATTCAGCTACCAGTAAAGATGTTAACGTTATTATCATTTTAAAAGTATTACCTCAAAAACTCAAATTTTTGCCAAATATCGGAAATTAGACATTGATACCTAAAGGGAATATTCTTGAAATGAGCATTAAGAGTCAGTTTAATCATTTTCCTTTAATTTGATACCTGGTTTGTCATTGTATCTTTATTAATAACAAAGTTACAAGCTTTTAAAGTCAGGGACCGAAAATTTTCTTCAGAAGACTGTTGTGCTACCTTAACTGTATTATATCCCCTTCAAAACCGACATTGATCAATAAAAAATTATATAATGGATATAATAGCACCATATGTACATTTTCAAATATCAAAATGGTGTTAATTGTTGTTTTGCCATCTTGCCAATCTTTATTCTTTTCATACTCTATTTATTCTTTTAAAAAGATTACGTGACTTACACATGCGTGATTTGAAATTTTTCTTATACAATTTTAATCTACGCATATTGTAGGTTACATTGGAACATATTATATCAAAATTCCAGGTGGGCCGGAAAATTGCATTCTTGCAACCCATCTTAAGAAAATTTTAGTATTGCGGTATTTTTAAATTTTTAAATGCTTTATTATGAGATATTTAACTGTAATAAAATCTTGACCTTAGAGGATGACCGTTCGAGGAGAGTCTAACATAATTTTTATCTTGTAAATAGATGCTTAGTCTCGAATAAAAGTGAAAAATAAATATTATTTCCTTACTTTTCTCGACAACAAACTATATTATACGTAGAGTATGGTAAAAAGAAAATAAATATTCATTCCCTTAAGGGTTTGAAGAAAAAAAATTAGACTCTGAAATTTTCTGAAATAAATATTTTGGCTTCGACAAACAAATTTGCCAGAACCCCACGTTCTGCAATATCTCATTTTGATTTTTGGGTCAGGTGAGCTAAAAACATTTGGAAAAATGAAGATCCTTTTAAATATGAAAAAGAAAGGAAATGGGGTAAATGTCAAGGAGACAACATCCATATCCAGGTTAAAATGACCCAAAACAAAGTATCTAGGGGGTCACCGTACGGTCTTCAACACAGTGAGGAACCTCAAACCATATAGCAAGCCCTAAATGGCCCCAAAAGGGTAAAAAAAGAATAAATCAATGGAAACAAACCACATCAAATAACCCAAATATCAAGAAACTAAATTTTATAAGAAGACAAGGACAAGCCAATGACCAACATAATCCTCACTTGGGACAGACGCAAATATTTCAGTGGGGTTAAAGTCATTTTCTTGGATCCAAACCCTCCCCTATGTGTGGTGAATGGCTAAAAATAAATACACAAAAAGACTCACCGTAAAAGTCAAACTAGAAATAAGTCCAACTTATCAAGACGAGTGCCCTTACAATGAAGTACATAAAACATGAAGACAATACACATTGGTACTGTCCGGACAAATGCTCGCAGTTACTGACAGCTAGCTAAGAACATAATTTCCGTGGACTATGATATAAAGCCTTCTTACATATGAAATTTCAATTGAAATACTTCTAAATAGATTTGGTATAACAACATCATCAATTATGAAAGAAGAACATGATATTGTGCAATGCAAAATACTGCCAATATGAAACATTGTCTAAATTTAGTTATGGTGTAAAGCATTTAGAAGATGATCAATATTTTTTACAACAAAAACCAGAAGTAAAGATAGAACAACAATGCTGTATTTATATCCTTTGTGAATAAGTTTGTTCAACGGACTAATAAGTTTGGAAGGACAATTTTTGAATGTATGCGCTTTGTAAAAAAAAAAACAATATGATCTAAATGTATAGCCAAAATTAGCTAAGGAGAGAGCTTTGCAAGAGGGAGATACTCCTTAGTTTTCAACAAAAGTTACAAAAAATTAGATATTGTAAAGTTTCAAATGGAATCGGCTTTCGGTCAGCACAGAAGTACTCACTACTGCGCTGGTGAATACCCTAGGGGACTAACAGTCAACCAGCAGTGGCATCGACCCAGCGGTAACAGATGAGTGAGGACCGAAGTTACTGTGAATTTAAATTCGGCATATGCGCATTTCGACAATTTATGTCTCTTCAGTGCAGATTAAATTTAAATGTTTCGAAGACCATTAACTCAAAGATGATTAAAAACTGACAGAGAACAAATTATCAATATGATCTAAATGTAAAGTCAAAATCAGCTAAGGTGAGGGAGATACTCCTTAGTTTTCAAAAATTTAGATATTGAAAGGTTTCAGATAGCATCGGCTTTCGGGTCAGCACCGAAGTACTGACTACTGGCTGGTGAGAACCCTCGGGGACTAACAGTCCACCAGCAGTGGCATCGCCGCAGTGGCACTGTATAGGGCTTTATATTCGCGGAACGAAATTTT
This sequence comes from Modiolus philippinarum, assembly GCA_002080025.1. Classification (NCBI taxonomy): domain Eukaryota; kingdom Metazoa; phylum Mollusca; class Bivalvia; order Mytilida; family Modiolidae; genus Modiolus; species Modiolus philippinarum. The sequence goes on along the minus strand of MJUU01004901.1, from coordinate 19,132 downwards.
CGCGGTTTAGAGTTTTTGATTTATTCGCGGTGTTAAATATTCGTGGATATTCAGTTAAAGTCATTATATTCGTTTATATTCAGGTTTAGAGTAAAATATTCGCGGGTATAAATTTTTGCGTTTATCGTTTTAAACGTGAATAGCGCGAAAATTAATACCCCACGAAATATAACGACCGTACAGTAACAAATGACTAAATACCGAAGGTACTGTGGATTTAACTTCTGCATATGCGCATTTCGACAACTTATGCCTCTTCAGTGAAGATAAAATCTAAACGTTTGAAAGACCATTAACTCAAAGATGTTTAAAAACTGACAGAGAACAAATACCCAACATGATCTAAACGTAAAGCCAAAATCAGCTAAGGAAAGAGTTTTGCATGAGGGAAGTATTCCTTAGTTTTCAACAAAAATTACAAAAATTTAGATATTGTAAGGTTCCAAATAGAATCGGCTTTCGGGTCAGCACCAAAGTACTGACTACTGGGCTGGTGAATACCCTCGGGGACCAACACTCCACCAGCAGTGGCATCGACCCAGCGGTAACAAATAACTAAATACCGAAGTTACTGTGAATTTTAATTCTGCATATGCGCATTTCGACAATTTATGTCTCTTCAGTGCAGATAAAATCTAAACATTTGGAAGATCATAAACTCAAATATGTTTAAAACTGATAGAGAACGAATAACCAATATGATCTAAATGTAAAGCCAAAATCAGCTAAGGACAGAGCTTTGCAAGAGGGAGATACTCCTTAGTTTTCAACAAATTTACAAAAATTTAGATATTGTAAGGTTCCAAATAGAATCGGCTTTCGGGTCAGCACCAAAGTACTGACTACTGGGCTGGTGTATACCCTCGAGAACTAGCAGTCCACCAGCAGTAGCACCACCCAGTGGTAACAAATGACTAAATACCGAAGTTACTATGAATTTAAAATCTGCATATGCGCATTTCGACAAACTATGTCTCTTCAGTGCAGATAAAATCTAAACGTTTGGAGGACCATTAACTCAAAGATGTTTAGTCATCTGTAACAGGACTTACTGATTCCATCACAATTCAGTGACATGCATCAGTTTTTATAGACACATTTTCTTGTTAAAACATGTATGAGTGAAAAAAAATCTGAGGTCGTATCTTGGTATGATACTTAGACGTCTTCGTCGGCGTCTGTCTTCAGACATGTTTCAATGTAATTACAGTACAGGGAAAATTCAAGATTGCCGTTTTTGTGATCCCGAAGTGATCATTTTGTGATCCTGTAGCAGTCAATGATTGCAATCAAGGATTGTTCTTGCTTGCGATCAATGATCATACGGGTATATGCGATCAATGATCACAAAACAATTTGCAATCATTGATCCCAAAAGTTATGATCAGTGATCACAACTTGTGGTGCGATCCTTGATCACAACAGTGCGATCATTGTGATCCTTGATTGCAAGATTGTGATCCTTGATCGCAAACTCATATGATCCTTGATCGCATAGCTGTCATCCTTGATCGCAAACTTATGATCATGGATCGCCAAGTACATAGTTATAGGTTCGTTCCATTTACAAACATATTTAATGTGTATTAACGGGAAGTTTGAAAAACCGGAGTCTTGAAATGCATGCCTTGCCCTTCATATCTTTTGAATGCATTAACATATAAAGAAATTATTCACAAATATTTTAAAAGCTAATAGAAGATCTATAAGACGATACATTACTTTATGAAATTAATTTTAAAGACATCACGATTGCCGGAAGAAAAAATGTGAAATTAGGACATAAAACTTTAAATTTCGAAATCTATAGGACTTAATCAAAATTTTTTTAGTGATTTTTAAAAATGATTTATTTACACATAAAATGGCTTAAATGATTTTTTTGTTTTACTTAGAGGTAGAAAATGTGGCCGGGAAAGCTGCTATTGTTGTCTGAAAACTTTGAAATTTAAAACTTTGAGTGTGTATTGAATAAAACTATATTAGCTGATCAATTTGTTTTTATTGATATCAAAAGATAATTCATTTATATATAAAAACGCATAAACTGCAATTGTTTTTTACTTAAGCAAAGGGTCAAAACCGTGCCCTGATATATCGTGTATGGTGGAATTAGGCAGTTACGTCCTTGTTATTTCTAAACAACTCATCTGCAGCCAAGTGCATAATAGGAGCAAAATTTAATCAATCATGTAAATCTAAATGTATTAATAAATTTCTCCAATAACTTGTACAAACTTTTGTCCGAGAGTTACGACTTTTTTTTTATAAGAACTAGATCCTGACTTGATCGGTTTTTCGAAATCCTGTTATGTGGATGTATTATACCTATCAAAAATATCACAAACGGAGTTTTATGGATACCAATTCACATACTAATCAAATAAACGTGTCAAGCTTTGTAATACATTGTTGTTAATTAGCATCATTCATGCAAAATGGTTTGATGTAAAAAAAATCAAACAAACAAGCAAAAAAAAAAAACAAAAACAAAAAAAAAAAAGAAAAAAAAAGAAAAAAAAACAATATTCATTCTATTTTTCATCATTTAAAACGAACATTTCCAACACAAGTATTGAAATGTTTGTATTACTTGAATATATGACTAATTTCAGGTTACTTTTTTGACAGAAAACTACATTGATCATGCTTTATTTCGGTGTCATTATATGAATACACAACCGGTTTGTCAGAAAATCGAAAAAAAACTTTGTACTTATGGATATTTAATTTTAAAAATGAACATTTTAATATCTTCCGATGTTACTAATAATAATCAATAATCTTCCAGAGATAATTAACACAGTTTCAAAACGCGGACAATCCTATCGATAATGAGATCTTACATTATTAGGATTAAATTATAACAGAATTGACGCATACCGAATTTGACATTACAGGGAACAGTTCAATTTCTGTGTGTCGCGTGTGAAGCAGAAAATGCTTACCCTTCTGGAAAACCTTATGATACTCCTGTTTGTAGGGGTTCACAGTATAATTTTCGGTTGGCTGCGTCTTCATCACGATCACGTCCCAGTACAATAAAAACGCGATTATGATAATCATCTCAATCATTTCAAATGACGGATAGCCGCTGTACCAACAAGAAAATGTTTACATCAGACAGATCTCAACTATTGGAGTCGTGGGCATAAGTTTGTTGTTTGACTGCGTTGTTCCTAGGGTCGACCAATCAAATGCATTGATGTTGTTACTAACTCATTCTTTGCTTCTATATCAATAACTGGCAGTTCCTTTGTAAAAAGATGACACAATGCTTCATTATAATATTTGGGTATATTTGTTTTATGTATGAATTTTGTCTGTTTCCGTCCACATTTGATGAATTATGTTTTCTTTAACACGGAAGCTGACAAAAGATATGCAAGTCAAAAACAGACGGTGGGGATATATTTATTGAACCCGTTTTATTTCTAAAAAGAGCGAACTGCTTGTCAAAAGAAACAAGACAAACTGTCAATAGCTCATATTCAATGCCATTTCGATTATTCTTGCTCTGCTTGGTGTTTCAATGTTTCACTAAAACGAAAAAATCACTTTAAATCGCTAACTTAAACAAAATAGTGCAATATATTATCAACAACATGGGTCGAAGATCTAGTGTGGGCAAGTCGGATGTTGTAAGCCTTGGCTTTTTGGGCATGCATGATGGAGTTAAGCAATTGCATTTGGGACACGCATCCAAAATTTTAAGAACAATTGCCCGGACTACTTTAAACCAACTTTTTAGTCAGTGAACGGCTCATATGGACACCAGATCAAGTCGCTTCTGATGTCAATCGAATACTGTTAAAATTATTATTCTTCTAAAATCGACTTTGAAAAAAATATCTTAAAGCGCTATATTAAAGTAGATAGAAATGTTTTTGAGATGTCAATATCTGAATTATTTAATACATATTTGACAAATTTTGAGTTACTATCATACAAAGACTTCATGGTAAATGAGCTTTCATGCTTTCAAGGGATACCTGTGGAATGGTATCAGTTTACTTAATTTTCAACAATTTCGGTATTTTGTTATTTACTCTGTGTGTTAAGTCTATTTTGCATATTTTATAATTTTGTGTTTTTTCATAACTTTAATTGCACTGGAAATTACGATATTATCACAAAACTCATTATCTGCTTTAGTAGGCATGACATCTACGGTACAATATTTAAAAAATGTTGCTGTTCAAGATTATTAAACTAGAATCTCTGTATGCTTAGCATGTATCGCTCATCTGGCGAAAACTAAAAAGATTTTTTTATAGCGTTGGATGATAGAAAATGTATTCTGCTGGTTGCCATGTTTTCTATCTGAACTTGCAATATAACCCCTTCCAACTGGATGAAATGAGTAATTTTTGACAAAGGTTTCCTTAATACATCGGGGAAAGAATAAAAAAAACGGACAAAGAGATATTCTGAACAAATCCGTTAAATTGGCTTTGGATTCCAGTGACCTGAAGACTTTACATATATACTGGCCTCTCACTGATACTGCCGATGTCTGCTGAAATACATGAAGACTCTTTACCAAACCCTTCGGGAAGTTTTGAGTTTGATTTTTCTTCCGTAGTG
>MJUU01004898.1:0-32071 GCA_002080025.1 Modiolus philippinarum | reverse complement strand
AATCAGAAGAATAACAAGAAGGTCTTTCACTGTGGTGAAAGACCTTAACTAGTACATAACATATAAACAAGAATTCAAAATATTTAGATATTTATAGACCTTGATCCTCTCTCCTTATTAAGTATTGTTTTGCTCCTTATAATATCCGTCACAAATTGAACACATCGGAATTTACCTAGGCATATAAAAACACACTGACTACAAAAGAAAACAACTGAACACACTGTAAAGGAAATCCTCACAGAACAATTCTTTAAAAACTTACTTTGGTGTACATTCATAGAAACCAGTTGTTCCGTCAATGCACTCACACGTAAAGTCACAGTCGACCTCCCACTTCTCTCCTTGGTTGTATACCTTGTTCTTAAATACACACTTGGCTGGAAGTTGCAAATACAAAAAAAAATATGTGATAATCTTTTTTTCTTCTACTTTGAATAATTTATATCTAATAGAAAATTCCTAAATTGTATTAGATTGGATTTAAGCAGATAACAATTTATGTCTTTTCAGTAATTATGATATTTAAAACTCGCATACCGCAAATTCTTCATAACTCTGGGGCCTGTTAAATGGAGGTGTTCTAAGATAAGATATATCTTATGATGGTCTTAAGACACAGCTTTCTCTCAAGATTTGTTTTAGGATGGTCCTAAATGGTGAATAAAAGGATATGGAGTAAATGCACATGAGACAAAGTCTCTACAAATACATGGTAAAAAACAAGCAATGGAACAACGCTTTTATTGTTGTTCTTCATCTTGAAGTCACCATGAGGCCTTCAACAATGAGCTTTGCTCATACCTCATAGTAAGTTATATACCTCCTAAGTCGTGACTTCGGACAAAAATTGATCTTAAGACCATCTAAAGACATATCTTGGCTAAGATTGATCTTAGTATACTTTCATTAAACAGCCCCCAGCTCTAAGATATCTTTATAAAAGAAATAGAATAACAAAATCTGAGTAGATTTATATTTTCTACAGTTACTCTAAGTTATAGTTCTACGAATACTTTAGGAGTGCCTTCCATATTAATACGAGTATTTTACGGATGTTAAAACAACAGACCCAAAATACACCTCGTATCCCTTATTGAATAAAAATCATGTTGTGACTGAACACTCAAATCATGGATATGAAATGCTGATCCTTTCAACATCAAGTGAGCACGCTCACGCTCATACACTGAAGTCCCGACATTAATAGAAGCATTGCAAAAGCATTGCAAAATTACTGAAAAGGACAAAGTGTAATGTAGACCATTAGCAATGTTTTGTTTTAAAATGACAAATTTCAAGAATGTGTATTGTTCTCATGAATTAACTAAAATTAAAACCAAAGCAACGTGTACATTGATAAATGCAAAATTACATTTCAAAATAAAAAAAATGTATATGTTAAAATTGTAGGATGAGTTATCTGGACGAAAAATACCAAAAATTAAAAATAAGATTGGTATATGTACTAGCAACCTGTATCTATCGTTAAATTATACTAGGAAATATCCAAACAATTGATAATACTTAGTTAGAGTACCGAACGATTGGATTGACGGACGAACTCGTCAAAACCCTTTTACCCTCTATAATTTCGTTGCATGCGGTATAATTTAGGATGTTTAGTCATCTGCGTCTGATAATGCAAATACGAGGCGGTTAAGGTAAATGTACATGACTTTGTGTGCAAGTAGGAACAGGGAAGAAAAAAAATTGTTTAATGTCATTTTATTGCCTTTCTGAGATAAATCTCTTCCAAAAACGATAAATTGAAGAAGAAATGAGGCCATTGCAACGTCACAGAAAAATCTGCAGAATTTTCACTAGTGTATACACTACTAACCTCACAGGTCTATATATCTTTCTGACAATAATTTCATAATTTTGAAACCTATTTTGAAAAAATAATACTTTCACTAGCTTATCATTCCTTAATAGTAGGGTGCCCAATGTCCAAAAAGACGCTTATTTTGCGAGTTTGGGTTAACGGAATCACACACGGCTTATTTTTGTTTTATAAGTTGGAATAGTTATTAAATTTTATATTTATTATTGTCGTAGAAAGTTTCCGTGGTCACAATTTCTATAATTTCTCATTTTTGAGGGGTACCCTATAGCAGAGCTTTAGATATGGTATCTTTAAATTCTAAGAAATCAGTAGGAGTCTCTGATATCCTGATAAGAAGCTATTTTTGTGAAAGTCCAGACCTGAAATTTTGTTTTAATAGTTAGAATGTAACTTATTATTCATTGGTTTTTGTAATTTGTCGGTGTTTAGTTTGGAATAAAAATGGTCATGAATTTTAGACATTTTTGTTGAATGCAAAATTACTTACCTGAATTTTCGAAATATTTGAATTTAAACAGAAACGCAACTATCATCTGTACATATGTGCAAAAAATCATGAGTGTCATAACTACCATTACCGAGAAATCGACAAATAAAAGCATTAAATTTGCGTAAAAAAACTCAAAATTTTACGTTAATCTGATATCTATTTCGCTTGATAAATCAGGAAATGTACGAAGAGCGACAACTCTAATCCATATGAAGGTAGAATAACTTGATAGCTCAAGTTTAGATCTGTTGGAGATTTTAAAATTGGTCGAATTTCCAATTTTCATGTACAAATTAATGTTTACACATTTAAATTGAGATTTCACTAATAGATGATATAACAGGAATTTGGTCAAGTTTTATTGGTATTATTAGGTTTTATGGTAGTGCATGCTTTTTATGGAAATTTACTTAAGTAATACCAAAAACAAAAAATGTGATTTATTTTGCTGTGGTCTTATTCTATTTTGAAGAAGTAAGGCTTAAAAATTTATTTCAATGTTTCCTTTAAACAATGGTTCAACAAAAACGTAGAAATAACTATTCATAATAATTGAAAGCGTCCTTTATATATTTCAGGTGCAAATATTTAAAATTGCACACCTCAAAACACAAATGGTCACCGTGAAACTTGTTAAATGAAGATAAATGACAAACCATTACAAAACATAAAAAAATGGACTCTCTGTATAAAATTAACATTAATTTTTTTGAATTTCGTGAGGGGTCTGTTGGTAAAATGAAGCCAACTTTTAGTTGCATGAGATTTTTATTAATTTTAGGGAAACACCTTTAACTCCATTTTAAATACAATGTGACCAAATTCGATCTCGACGACATTGTTATTTCGATGCGTCATTGTTATCTCTTTCCAAAAATGTATAATACAGGTGTGTGTGATTCCGTTAACCCAAATTCGAAAAAAAAACGTCGCTTGGGCACCCTACTATAAGACACAAAAAAAAGTCACCAGAGTTATACTTTATTCTGACAGTCTTTTTTCCTGGTTAATATTTTTTCCAAGATTAGTATCTTCAACAACTTATATTTATCGATGACGGTAGAAATTTCAAAAGCTTATGCTTAATTAAGATACTTGTAATTTGACTTCCGTAAACCAACTTATTTCCGAGGTTACTTTGTTTTGCATTTTTGTCCATCAAGGAGAAATTCACGGCGATCCCTCAAGGAGAACATTACGGCGACTAATTTACACTTTCTCCAAATGCATTTATATAAGAACTAGAAATATTCGCGACGTTTTAGTTCTGCGGTATTTGTACACTCGTTAAGATTGCGAAAATAAAACGCTTGCGAAAATTAGTTGGTTTACATGAAATTATTCCCTGTTCGAAAACCAAGTCGAGTAATTCTAGTTGTGCATACTGACATTAGAAACTGATATAGCTAATATCATCGATTATACTTACTCCCGACACTTGAAATTTCACTAGTTTTAATTGGATATCCTCCACCTGGGAATCGCCCACCTTGTGGATTTTGTGGTGGTATCTGAATAATAGGTACCAGTTCTGTTGGTGCCGGAGTCGATGAAACACCTATTTTAGTGGGCGCTGGTGTCGGGATTAGTTGAGGATCAGGTTTTATCGTGCCTAACCCAGGGATATCACATTCAATAACTGGGCAACATTTACCAGGGACCATACTTTTCTTACAATAACTTGGCAAAGCTGGATACGAAGGACATCTGCACAAAAGGACAAAGTAATAAAATTCATAACATCAAAGTAAAAGCTTACACGATATAGTAATATAAACTGAACAAGGGCAATACAGTCAAGTTTGGTCTAAACAATAAAAGTAATGTGCCATTCCAATTACCAAAAAAATCAATTTTTATGATCAGGACAAGAATTAAATGGATTCATATATTTTGTTTCTTTTCATTCTTATATATGGAGGAACTTTTATTCGTATACAATAATTTTCGTTGTTTTCATAAATATTAGTATTTCGTGGGTTTTAAAATTCGTGGCTTCAAATTCTATGCATTAAAACTTTAGGGAAAATGTGTTCCGTTGGGAACGTGGAAATCAAATCAAAACTAAAACCAAAACCTGAACATTTGAAAATCTGTTAGAGAATAAAAAACAAATAAGTCTAAATGAAAAGCCAAAATCAGCTAAGGTCAGAGTTATGCACGAGGGATAGACTCCTTAATTTTAATCAATCAATATTTTCTAAGATTTAGATACTGCATGTCTCCACAAAATGGTGTAATCTTTTCTTCTAATGATAAATAATATACATTGAAATTGTATTCAAAAAAGGTTTGACAGGAAATAACACTGGGCTACATTAAAAATATTTTGAATATGAAAATTGATCGAACCAGTCAGAACCCGTTTAAACGTCCCATATCATCCCAGAAGCTTTAATTACATCTATTCGGATTCGATTCAGTAACACCTGTCAGTAAATTCTTTCAGATTCATTTTGACTTTGATATGAAAAAAGATTTAAAAAAAGAGAGGTTTTATCCTCTCCATGTTTAAATTTTGTATTATCATGATTTTACTTTTTTATTTATTAGTAAAATCTGCATTTTCATTTCTATTCAGCATTATACATGGAGGTAAACCGTGGGTTGTTCTTCGTGAAAAGATGTTAATCGGAAAATTAAGTTCGTCAACGGTTCTGTTACAAGTTTGTGAATGCTGATTCCTTCGAAACCAGACAGTGTGAGTCACAATATCCAATGTTTTAACTACAAAAAAAATTCAATCAGTTAAATAAAGTTCCATAAATAATTACGTTGTTAATAGTATTCTGCAAATCACGTGCCCTACGATGTAATGTGGTCAGAAACAACATTCAACGTGAATATTTTATGCCTTTTTAGTTGCATTCTAACCTCGTTTTAACTGTTTTTCATTAAAGTTCGAGCAACTTTGAATGAAACAAAGGTGCACGTTAAAGAAATATATATTTTGTATCGTATTTAATTATCAAATTAAAGTCCAAAAACATTAATTAAAAAATTATAAACTATTGAAAACAAAGTTAGTAAACGATCAAATTAATAAATAAAAGTTCGAGAACGATTTAATTAACATTATGAAACATTATGACAAATGCGAGGAAAAATACAAACAAAACAAATGCCTAAAGAGGCATCTTGCTAGAAGCTCAAATTGGCAAACATGAATGATTTACACATTAATGCAAGTTCAATAATAGACCACAATGGTCCACAATCTAGTATGAGTGTGTATTCATTGTTAAAACATGATTGTGGGGTAATCTTTTGTACTTTTCTTACAATATATAGCTTAATGGACAGTGAGTAATAGTAGCATTCCAATAAGTTTATTCGAACAATCCAATAAGTTGAGACACCTGTCTATTATTATGAATAATGGACAGGGTTTTTTCACCTGTGAGTGGGAGTTGGTGCAATTAATTCAAATAGAAAGTACAGTGACTTTGAAATTTTTTTTCTAATGTTTGAATCTATCTCGTGTACATAAATAACACAGGCGGATCTAGCCTTCGGAAAAGAGAGTTCCGATGGGGTTCGAGAAAAAACGTGGCTTGCAGTCGATTTATTTTGCCGTTTTTGTCAATTTTTACCTTTATTCTGCACGAAATATAATATTTTTCCTAAAAAAACGGGGAGATTCCAATCGCCAGAACCTCCCTTAATCCACCAATGAATAACTCCATTTCTTATTTGAAAAACAAAGAACTGCAATAAGCAAAAAAAACCTGTTCATTTATCAAAAGGAGAAAGAATTCGAAAAACCACATCAATACGACAGACGCAGGTATTAGAAAAAAGAAATAAATAAATCCTTGATATATGCTGATTATTCATAATAATTTTATTTGATTGTTGTCAAATCAAAAACATGAATCACAAATTCAATCAATTGACAATAGAATAAATCCAACTCAAAATTACTGGGAATACAATCCCTCAGACTGTTAAAATTAAATTTCAAGTAAATGTATTTACATTTATTTCCCAGGAAAATCAACAAATGGACAAATGTTCCTACTTAAATTGATGTCCAGATATATCTTTATTTCGTTTAGCGAATTTTCCTGACGAACATCTTTACACTTGCACATAATGAGTACTGTTTGTCTAAGACGGCGGCACACAAAATATCTTGCTTGTTGATGGTTCACATTCGTTCATTATTGAAGCGATCTTTTAAGCTGATCTGCGAAAATCGACTGGCATGTTCGGTGTCCTCCGAAAAATCGGGAGAAAGGTCACTCTTTAAATTGAAATTTGGAATGAAGTTTTCTTTCTCCGTATCAACGATGTCACTAAGAATACCATGAGTGTCGGGCGAATCATTGTGTATAATTAATGTAGAGTGAGTAAGAAATACCCGTTCACCATCCGTATCTAATAGTATCTAATCCCATGTTGTGACTAGAATGACTAAAACCAGTTCTGACTCACCCTTTTCACAGACCAAGGGAAACTACCCTATTTAGAAATCGCGTTATAAATACTTATTGGAAACTGTTCATTATTTAAACAATTGAATTTGAATCAAAAAAAACTGGTTGTTCATGTAAGCCTATTCTTCTATACACATCATTAGCTTTACCAATTTTTGGCTTACCCCGATCTGTCTATCATTTGAACAATGAAAATCATGTTTAAGTAAGAAAAAGCCTCAAACTGTCTATTATGTAAGAAAAAGAACTGATCTCGGCCCTACGGGCCTCGATCTGTTCTTTCTCTCACATAATGGACAGCTATCGTCTTTACTCCTTTACATAAAGGCATTGTCCTTAGATCCTGTAAGTTTTTTGTAAATATCTTGAAAGTTAAATGCCATTTCGACATCGCAGATGTTTAAGAAACCAATGTAAATGTTTCAGTTTAGACACGTATGAAGTACTTGTACTAAATTATTGAAGAAACGTACTTAGATAAACATCTGTAGAGTCCTTTCTGTCCGTTCTCACAGTTACATGTAAATTCACAACCATCATCCCAAGACTGGCCTTGTTTGTACATTTTACCCTTGTATAGACATGAATCTAAAATATAACACAATTACATGTAAATTCACAGCCATCATCTAAGGACTTGGCCTTCTTTGTACATTTTACCCTTGTACAGACATGCATCTAAATATAAGACAATTACATGTAAATTCACAGCTATTATCCAGATCTTATCCTTATATAAACAGGCATCTAAAATATAAGACAATTACATCGTCCCAAGACTGGCCTTGTTTGTAGATCTTATCCTTATATAGACAAGCATCTAAAATATAAGACAATTACATGTAAATTCGAAACGATCGTCCCAAGACTGGTCTTGTTTGTAGATCTTACCCTTGTACAGACATGAATCTAAAATATAACACAATTTCATGTAAATTCACAGCCATCATCTAAGGACTTGGCCTTCTTTGTACATTTTACCCTTGTACAGACATGCTTCTAAAATATAACACAATTACATGTAAATTTACAGCCACCATCCAAGGACTTGCCTTCTTTGTACATTTTACCCTTGCTCAGACATGAATCTAAAATATAAAACAATTACATGTAAATTCACAGCCATCATGCCAGGACCGGCCTGTGTAGATCTTATCCTTATATAGACAGGCATCTAAAATATAAGACAATTACACATAAATTCGAAACCATCATCCCAAGACTGGCCTTGTTAGTACATCTTACCCTTGTACAGACCTGCATCTAAAATATAAAATAATTTCATGTAAATTCACAGCTATCATCCCAGGACCGGCCTGGTTTGTAGATCTTACTCTTATACAGACATGCGTCTAAAATATAAGACAGTTACATGTAAATTCACAGCCATCATTCCAGGACTGGTCTTGTTTGTAGATCTTACCCTTATACAGACAAGTATGTAAAATATAAGACAGTTTCAAGTCATTTCACAGCCATCATACCAGCTATGGCCTGGTTTGTAGCTCTTACCCTTTAACAGACAGGCATTTAAAATATAAGACAATTACATGTAAATTCACAGCCATCATCCCATGCATTGCCTTGTTTGCATATCTTACCAAGTTTATAAATCATGAATAGCCATACTTCAGAGATTCTTTTTTTTTAATGTTCTCTTTTTCCCTTTCTGATTCTGTATTCTTTTGCCGATGTATTATATTGACTTAGATCCTAGCCTTTGTAATTTGTTTATAATTTAACTTGAGACAAAATTGAAAAATGTTTTCTTTGTTAATTACTGACGGCAAAAGAAAAATGTAATATTTATTACCTCTGGTACCAGTAAGATTCTGTCTGGATCCAGAGAAAACAGTGTGTGTTCCTATAGGGATAATGTTGAGTTGATTTGGTGGATGTGTTAAGGTGATGGTGTTACCAATAATGGGTGTGTAGGTACCACAGTCTGGTTTTTCACAACAGGTGTCTGCTGGGTCTGGTTTCAGTGTACAAACAGATGGCAAGTTGGAAAACACTTTACATCTGCATAAAAATGGAATATTTTCTAAAATGTAAAAACGTGTTTAAATTCATAAACACAGTTCTAAGTCAGTGACAGTCATATTTAAGTTAAGTTGATGTCTTCAGTTACAAGACGTGTATAAATTGTTAATATATTTGGACCAACTTCAAGGTCATATTCAAAATATTTAAAGGTGTGTCATATCTGAAGTCAAAACAATTTCAAATTATAGCTTTAGAACCTTGAATATGATCAAATACAGATCTTTTTGCTTAATCATTTAATTACACATTATACTATGAGACTTAATTTTAGTTCATCAGTAGTCTGTATTAGTAGTTAGAAGTTAATTTTTAATATGCCATATCCTGTATTTTAGTAGCCGAGTTAAAAAGCAATTTTCAAGCTTTTGTCCAATAATTAGTACTCTGGTTACAGTGTTTTAGCTGTCTCAAGTAATTTATAAGAAGTAGTAGTCCAAATTCAAGAGGGAGTTGATAATTCAAGCCAAAACAATTGCTAATGATTTGAAATGTGTGTTTTGTCTATTGATATTTATTTTTTATACCATATCACGGGGTATAAAGTCTAGTTTAAGTTTTGGTTGGATGTGAAAAAATAAGTCGAAAGTGGTTGGCGTTGAAATGGCTTGACTTCCAAAAGTTGACTTATTTTATTTTTTAAATCTTTACAGTTCTTATATGCATATCCATGCTTCGGTCATGTGTCATACGAGGACGACAGACTAAACATTACATTTAAATCGTTCATGAATTCGTCCACAAATCGGGTCAAACAACGTCCATGCATGAAAATTAAAACCACACAAACTGAGATGAAGGCTGCAGACGCTACCAAACAAGTACCTATGATTTCTTCTATGTGTATTTGAAAAATGTGACTTATATTTCATGAATTGTGCAGTAAATATGGTCTAATATAGAAAAAATGAAGACGACTAAAACAATACTGGTTGGATGACAGTATTATAGGTAAAAATGGTTGGATGCATCACATTTGCGTTTAAGGCCATAATGATAAAAAATGATACTATTCTTATTTCTTGAGACTCTTTTTTTTACAGTATATAAGATAGATAGATTATTACGTTTCTATTAAATAACTAAATACCGAAGTTACTGTGAATTTACTTTCTGCATATGCGCATTTCGACAACTTATGTCTCATCAGTGCAGATAAAATCTAAACGTTTGGAATTTCTATTAAAATGACAGCATGTATCACTAATACTTATAAAAAAAATTTATAATTCGCAAATTTATCTCAAGTTGGAAGAATGTTGAATGAGAACCTTCGAATACTGAGTGCTCAGTATTTTCAGATATATTTAGTTACTATATATCTCTTGCATTTTGAATTACAAGTCTTTTGATAAAAATGCGTATTGCCATTCCGGAATTGAATGCACTATTTTTCAGTTTTATTAAAGAAATGAATCCATCATTAGCTCACCTGGCTAATGCCAGGGTGACCTTTTGCCATCACTTTGCGTCCGTCGTCCGTCCGGTGTAAACGTTTTATTAAAAGATCTTTTCCTCTGAAACCTCAGGGCCAATTTGAACCAGACTTGGCCGCAAAAGTCCTTGGGTAGTCCATTGCAAAAAAGGTGTTCTTCAAGTCCGCGAAAATAGTTTTAATATTGGACCCTATGGGAAAACACGTTCGAAGATCTTTTTCTCTTAAACTACTGAGTCAATTTGAACCAAATTTGGCCACAATAGTCCTTGGGTTGTCATTGCACAAAAAGGTGTTTTCAGGTCCGTGCTATGTCAAGTAGATCAATTGGAACCAAACGTGGCCACAAAAGTCCTTAGGTGGTCCCTTGCAAAAAAGGTATTTTTAGGTCCGCTCTTTATCCAAGAAGGCTGTCAATAGGAAACATAGTTTTAACATACACAACATGGAAGACACGTTCAAAGATCTTCTTCTCTTAAACTACGGAACTAATTTGAACCAAATCTTGCCACAATGGTCCTTTGATAGTCCCCTGCAAAAAAGGTGTTTTTCAGGTCCATGCTATATCCAAAATTTCCGACAGCAGGAAACATAGTTTTAATGAAAGCGGACATTTTCAGCTAGATTCACGTCTTCCCGGCTTTGACAAACGATTTTGACATTTTGCTAGATTGACTCACTTACAGTGTGACGGGTGCTGGTAACAGAGCAGGACATGCTTAACCTTCCGGAGCACCTGATGTCACTCTCAGTTTCACTGGAGTTCACACTGTGAGTGCCTTGTTTTTGAATGTTGTCTTTTCTATTTCTGTGCTTTGTATCTGTCATTGTGTTTTCTGTGTTTAACGACATTGTTTTCTGTGGCCTCGTTTTGGCCATGTCTTTGGCCTTCGATTTTTGTAAATTCCACTCCTTTGTTCCTTCGGTATTCTACTGCCGTTGTTTAACATTGGACACAGGGGAACACATTCAAAGATCTTGCTCTCTGAAACTACAGGGCCAATTGGAACCAAACTTTGCCAAGATGGCCCTTTGGTGGTCCCTTGCGTGTTTTTCATGTCATCGCTATATCTAAGATGGTCGTCAGCGGGAAACATAGTCTTAACATTGGACCTACGTGAAAGCTCATTCAAAAATCTTCTTCTCTGAAACTCCTGAGCCAATAAGAACCTAACTTTGCCACAACAGTTCTTGATTGATCTCCTGCAAATAGGTGGTTTTCATGTTCCCGCTTTTTCAGCATGGCCGCCAGCGGGGAACTTAGTTTTAATATTGGAAAACACATTAAAAGATCATTTCTTCTGAAATTCTGAGCCAATTGGATCCAAACTTGGCCACAATAATTCCCCTGTGGTCCCCTGCAAAATAGGTGTTTAACAGATCTGTACTATATCCAACATGGTTTCCAGCGGGAAACTTAGTTTTAACATTGGGCCCTTTTGGAAAACACATTCAAAGATCTCCTCTGAAATTGCTGAGACAATTGGATCCAAACATGGCCATAATAATCGATGGAGCCCTGCAAAATAGAAGTTTTTCGGGTCTGGGCATATGGAACCAAACTTGGTCACAACAGTCCCCCTGAAAAGGTTCACTCTTTGTCAATCGGGCATTTACAGTACTTGGTCACTAAATTAAGATGGAATCATGAAGTGCTGTTACATTTGTTTAATGTGTCCATTTAATTGCAATAAAAAAAAATAGACGAAACAAGATTACACATATGCCCCCATATTCTACAGTAAAATATATGAAAATACCCAATTTAACCCCTTTTGAACTTTGAGACCTTGATCTTTGACCTAAATGTTTTTGCATATTTGTGTTCCTCTTGACTAGACCAATACACCTGCCAAGTACATTGTAGTTACCCTTATAGCGAATAACTATTTAAAGCAGTATATACCCCCCTCTTCCTTCGGATCGAAGGATATAAAAATCAGCGATGAATGGGAAAACCTGCCTTTTTCGAGTATAATTACATTGTACATGCATAGATTATAATTATGAATAATTTCATAGACGTATAAACAATATTAAAGGATATTGAGTAAATGCACATGGGTCAAGTCAATTCAAATACTTGATAAAACCAAGTAATGGAATAATGTTTTATTGTTCCTCATCCTGAATTTACCATGAGGCCTTCAACAATGAACTCATATATAACAATTTATTAATTCGTACAAAAACGTTTGAAGGTTCTTATTTGGTTTTAGGAGATTCTCACATCCGACCAAAATTGTTTTGTTCCACTTGACTCCAACCATGAAAGGTTTTATTCTAAGGGTTTATATGTTTATATAATGAGTTGCATGAATAAATGTTATAAAAGTTGAAAACTGACTTTAATGTTTCCAAATCTATCTTTAACGTGAATCAAATGACTTTAGATACTTGAGTTTGGCCAATGTAAACGAATATGACATATAAACAAAACAACGATAGCTGTATTTGGCGTGATTTGCAACAAAAACAAAATAGTATTTTGCAAAAACCAATTCGGTTCCAGAAAGGCTTTGGTTGTGGCTAAAGAATGGGCATATTCATTAAAGTGAAATATACTTTGTTTGAGAGATATTAGGATTTTTATTTACCTTGACGTGTGATGTTGTTGTGTAAATCCTCGCATCCGACAGGAAATCGCATTATTTTTTTGCATTCATCCAAAAATGAAACTAGACTTTATACCCCGTGCATATGTAAGCGTACTTTATAACCGGCGTGCAGAATGTCCGGGACATAAATACTCTAGTGTATTTCTACTTTGTACTAGTGCGTTTGTTCCGTCAGATGAAATACCCTTGTATATCTATGGCTTGGAATATATGTTAGTGTATTTAATCCAAACACAAAGAATATACCGATGGAAAGAATTCACTGTTACACATATACATCTACAATGATGTCTGTACACTTAGTCTAAAATATTAAGTGCTGTTTTATTGTTGTACCTTGCTGAACAGTTGTAGAAGTTAGTACTGGGATCCACACATTCACATGTATAGTCACAGGCATCATACCAATGTGAACCTTTGTGATGATAAGTGCCATCGATATAAATACACATATCTGTAAACAGAAATATACATGTAGACGTTAGTAATGGCGTCCACACATGCACATGTGTAGGCACAGGCATCATACCAATGGGAACCTTTGCTGTGATAAGTACCTTCGATATAATCACACGTATGTATAAAAATAAAAATGTAGAAGTTAGTACTGGGGTCCACACCTTCACATGTATAGTCAAAGGCATCATAAAAATGTTATAAACAGGAGGGTCCTATGCAAACATTCTGGTCGGGCTCAAAATTTTATGCATTTAAAATTATTTTACAGATTTTTTAAAGTTTTAAACAATGGGGTTATCTCTTATTTCATTGAACTTATAAGGCAAGAAGTGAAACAAATGCGGAGCTATAGGATGTGATTCTCCCGTGCAAGATTTAAGTTAATTCAGCTATATTCAAAGCTGACGACCAAATCTGATGGACATGTGATACTGTTTGGGAGAAACTATTTTATACTTTTGCAATGTAGTCAGTTCTTGAGCTAATAAGCTATGTTTCTTACATACAATGTTTTAATGCGTTTCCATTATGGAGCTTCATTGTCTCCACCGACTGTCACCTTTAAAGAGGTTCGCTCCACTTGTTTTGGGATTTCTGTCAGATTTTCGATATCTTCGGATTTTATCCATTTAAAAGCATTATAATTTTTTACATTTTTTTCCATTGATCCCCTTATTTTTTCCATTATTTCATTTCATACATCTTTGTGAGCATACTGTAAAAATTTCATTGCATTCTATTTATTCTGTCACATTCATTCATGGTCAAAATGTTGTAATATTAATCCTATGAAAAAACAGAGGAGTTTAATTTCCTGCCAAATTTTCAATCACTTATATCTCAAAAACGAGACCATCAACCTAACATTTTTTATTTACTTAAACCACTTCTTTTTTAATTTTCTTACAAAAAATCATGTTTATTTGAAATCCTATTTATTTTCAAATGGAGAAGCGAACCCCTTTAATAGGGAAAAATGACCAAAATTCTACTTTGCATGTGGTATAAGAGATAAAGAGTTTAGATATATTTTCAATCGCCTCGAATATGAAACACTTTCCCTTCTGGTGGACATATCGAATAAGGTGTAGATAAGAAAGACGCAAATTTTAAATAAATCATTAAAGATCATTGTGACGAAGCTTCCTTCTATCTGACTTAGTAGTTTCAGAGAATACGATTTACGATATGCAGCTTCTTGTGAACCTATGTTTCAAGCTGGTTACCATTTCTGATAAAAATAACGGTTATTATACGAAAAAAATCAATACATCAAGATCTTGAGAGGGAATCAGTAATTATTTAACACTGTTGAGCTAAGGGTGATTTATATTCAATTTATTTGTAGAGCTTCAGGTTAATTGTTTTTCGTCAATTAAAATTTAGTGAAATAATTGTCATGTAGGACAAATTATAAGTACACTTCAATTTCAGAAATAGTTTAGTTTATATGGTGGTATATATTTATTTCAATAGACCAGGAATCCAGTTATCCTTCTTACTGGTATTTGAGGCGACCGTTTTCGCTTTCAATTACTTTCATGTCCCGAAAGTCACGTATTGAAAGGTTGTAAACAGTTAACAGAAATGGTCATCTCAATACTAAGTAAAAACAGAATCTTGAATCAGAATTCGAATCGAAACTTCAAATTTTTCCACAATTGACTGATATTTCCCTCTCAAGGTCTTGATGTATTGATTTTTTTCGTATAATAACCGTTATTTTCATCAGAAATGGTAACCAGCTTGAAACATAGGTTCACAAGAAGCTGCATATCGTAAATCGTATTCTCTGAAACTACTAAGTCAGATAGAAGGAAGCTTCGTCACAATGATCTTAAATGATTTATTTAAAATTCGCGTCTTTCTTAAAAAGAACTTTTTAATGATCGTATGAGACGGAATTGTTTGAAGCCTAGATTAATAAAGCGGTCGCGGAGATAACTTTGTCTGATGTGAAAAGCTGTATAAATTGTGCTAGCTCTCACGTAACGAATAAACTGTGAAGCATACAATCCGTAAGCAGGACACGTTGGATTATTACTGCCCACGTTAGGGAAATTGATAATTTTGAAATTAAAGTCGTCCCTGTTGGCGTAAATTTTAGTACCATTTCCGTCAAATTCTAAATGTAAGTCCAACAAATATATAGATCTTGTGGTTTCTGTCGTTTCTTTTATCTCTAGTTCTGGTGGATATATTTATTGGTTCCTTTACACGAGTTTAAACGAATTTTCCTAAAAACTCATTTAATTGAGGGAATTAATGGAAGAAAAAAATAGTGTACTCTTAGCAGTTAATTATAAGTGTTGAAAACATGAAAAGAAAATCCATTCTTCATAAATAAATAGCAAGATACCGAAGCCACTGCTAATTCATTTTCTCATATGCGCATTTCGACAACTAACGTCTCATCAGTGCAGATCAGATGAAAACATTCGGAATTCCTTTAACCGAAAAACATGTTAAAGCCGATAGAGAACAAATAACCAAAAGTATCCTAAGAGAAAAGCCAAAATTCAGCTAAGGACAGAGCTATACATGAGTGAGATACTCCTTAGTTTTAAACAAAATTTTGCAAAATTTAGATATTGCAAGTTTCAATACAATCAGTTTTCGGGTCAGCATCGAAGTACTATCTAATGGGTTAGTGAATACCATCGGGAACTAACAGTCCACCAGCATAGTCATCGATCCAGTGGTAATAAATAGAAAAATACGGAAGCCACTGCTAATTATTTCCGCATATGCTCATTTCAATAACTTACGTCTCATCAGTGCAGGTCAAACCAAAACATTCGAAAGTCCTTCAACCGAAAAACATGTTAAAGCCGATAGAGAACAAATAACCAAAAGGATCTTAATAGAAAAGCCAAAATTCAGCTAATAAAAATTCAAATAAAAATTGGGACATTTAAGACTGAACGAACGCTTTCAATGCAAGGTGACACTTACCAAAAGAAAGATATGATGAACATAAATAACAATAACAATAGCTGTCGCCGAATGGCAGCCAGTTATACCCCCGTTCATTGAACACTGAATCAATATGGAAAGTGCAAATTTAAGTGTGTGCGGATACAATACAGGTGTGGACACAGTTCAAGTGTGGACACAAAACAAGTATGGACCGAAAATTTTCAATATATTGGTATAATGGGAAAAATTGATGAAGTCAAACAGGAAGTAGATGAGTGACAGACTTGAAAAGGGGAGACACCGTTCAACTCATCATACTTAAGCTTCAGACCAAATATCAAATCATTACTACATACACAAGCTGAGAAATCCTCGACGAAAATTTTCAATATATGGCTATAATGGGAAAAATCAAAGTTTTCGTCAAACAGGAAGTAGATGAGTTGCGGATTTGAGAAGGGGATACACGGTACAACTCATCATACTTGAGCTTCAGACCCAGTATCAAATCATTACTACATATACAAGCTGAGAAATCCTCGACGAAAATTTTCATTATATGGCTTAAATGGGAAAAATCAAAGTTTTTGTCAAACAGGAAGTAGATGAGTGACGGATTTGTAAAGGGGAGACACGGTACAACTCATCATACTTATGCTTCAGACCAAATATCAAATCATTACTATATACACAAGCTGAGAAATCCTTGACGAGAATTTTCAATATATGGCCATAATGGGAATAATCAAACTTTTCGTCATACGGGAATTTGATTAGTGACGGATTTCTAAAGGAAAGACACGGTACAACTCATTATACTTAAGATTCAGACCAAATATCAAATCATTACTACATACACAAGCTGAGAAATCCTTGACGAAAGATGTTCCGGACGGACGGACGGACAGACAGACGGACAAGGGTAAAACAGTATACCCCCTCTCCTTCGGAGCGGGGGTATAATAAAAGCGTTGTTCCCTTAATTGGTTCTGACCACCTGATTATTGTGCCCACATCTCATAATTGTATTATTCCAAGTTTTCTTACTATTTACTCGATGAGTGCCCTGTGTTTATTTAAACGTTGTGTTTGTCTTTTTTTTTTTTGGTCTTTTTGTCGGACAACGGATGACAGCAATTGTAAGAATACTTTGCCAGTTGATTTTATGTTTGTTGACGATCCCGCACCCATTACATGATAAACATGGATGAAGCAGTGCTCGACATCCAGCAATGAATTCCGCTCAAGCCGGTGCTACGGACCGTCTTGAACTTACTATGAGGTATAAGCATAGCTCATTGTTAAAGGCCTCATGGTGACTTCAAAATGTAGAACAACAATAAGAGCGTTGTTCCATTGCTTGTTTTTCCCACGTATTTGTAGAGATTTTGTCTCATTTGCTTTTACTCCATATCCCTTCGAGACATCGTCTGATGTACATTTATTCCATATACTTTCGTTGTTTATCAATAAATGTAACAATATTATAGCGACAAAAGAATTAGGAAAATAAGAATAATTTAGACCCTCCTTTTAAGGGGGTAGACCTGGGGTAGGAGGAGATAACTCTGTTTTTCACTTTTTTATTACTTACACAAACAAATAGAATCATTGCAATAGGTATGATCAAAATTTCAGAATTGTAAAATTTTTTCCACACAGCAAATAAATATTCTTTTTGTCATGAAAGCAAATACCCAACATCCAGTTATTTATAATGAGTCCATTTTATCCTACATTTTTGCAATACTGTCCAAAGATTAGGAAAATCTGTAAAAGTCAAATTTCTTCCAAGGGAGGTAATTTATAGTACAGATTCAGCAATTTTATTGATTTTTACCCACTTTATTCAAAATTCAGAAAAAAATGGGACGGTAGAATTTTCTAAAATTCTAATATATCTTTCATATACCAGTTTTCTTTCTATTCTCAGTTTTTGGTGAAAATTAAACGACAGAATTTTCTACTAGAGGTGCTTGACAGTGATAAAAATAGAGTAAAAATTTCAGCCTATACTGTTGAGAACACCCACTTATTTCTGTTCAAAGTTGTTAAATGTACTATCATTATTCATGCTTACTTTCACACATGTCTAAACTACAGAATTTTGCATTTGAAATCATTCTAAATCAAATACAAATTTAATTAGAGCCAATTTTATACACCAAAATCAAATCCTGAACAGATCAAATAATATGAGGAAACAAGGTATCTTTGATGACCACTAGACATAAAACGGGACGGTAGAAATTGTTGAAAATTGCTTAAAGTGGACATGAACATGTGTAGTTTTAATACTGAAAATATCAAGAAAATTAAACGAGTGGAAAATGTTAGGCCTACCCAGGTCTACCCCCTTAAGTATTAATAATGTAACTACCAGGTTCATGTTTGAAAGAGAAGCGACAAACGCCATTTACATCTTTTGCAATTTTTCTGAAACAAATATTCTAAATAATTTATCTGTTGTCGAATTCGCTAAAACTAAGCTTACTCTGTACTTATCTGATTTTGACTTTCTAAGACCCTTGTGTTAGTTTGTTCTTCTATCAGCTTTTACACATATTTTGGTTAATGGATTTCCAAATGTTTTGAGTTAATCTGCACTGAAGAGATATAAGTTGGTTTTCGAAATGGCCATATGCAGAAATTAATATCACAGCTACTTCGGTATTTTGATATTTATTAATAGTAGCCAGTACTTCAGTGCTGGCCCGAAAACCCGTATTAAATATCTTCATTTAAGAAATTCTGTTTAACGCTAAGGAATATCTCCATCTTTCATAGCTCTGTCCTTAGGTGATTTTGACTTTTTTGTTTAGATTCTACTGGTGATTTATTCTATAACAGCTTTCACGAATATTTTGGTTCATGCATTTCCATTTTTTTTATCTGCACTGAAGAGAAACTGTTGTCGAAATTGTCGTACACATACACTAATCACAGAATAACTTTGGTATTTTGTTATATCATATTTAGTTATTTTGACGTAACATATTTTTTGGAAGGGGAGGTTTGGATAGCCATGTAACCGGTTTATCCCACCATTTCATTTGAAATGCCTGTACCAAGTCAGGACCATTTGCCGGTTGTTTCCACCTGATTTGTCTTTTTGTCACGTGGACTTCGCCTCTTGACCACTCTGCTCGATAATTTTGTTAATATCCCCATTGTCTTCTTTCAAGCGAAAAGGGAAGTCTGTTAAAAGTTTTAAGGTGACGGTTTTACAATTACTTAGGTATAAAGTTATATATCTCAAACAAATATAACTTCAATGTTGCCAGGGAATCATGATCAATCATTACTTTTGAAGATTTGTAGAATCTAGAATAAAAGTTGAAATTGTAATAAAACTGCATATTCAAGATGCAATCGATAAACTATTATCATAAAAGATAAAAATAAAAGGTTATTAAAATGCTTATGTTTAATAACAATGTTTTCATGATATGCAAACCATTAAAACTATATGGTTGAATTTCAAATAGATAAGATAGTTACCAAAGTTCTTTGCTTTGAAATTTTAACATTATATAATATCATAAGATTTATGTAACATTAATTCAGTATTTTTATTTTTATGCCTTTACTTTTGAATCTTCGAATTTCATATTAAGGTATATTGTATAACAAATCAGTTTCAGCCATCAAAACAATGTTTTGCAGTCATTCATTGGATTTCTTTATGTTGTTGCAGATTCTTCCATTTTCTGCGTTTTGCTTTGATAGTCCAACGTTAACGTGTATATAAACTTTATTAAAATAGATACTCCAACGAAAAAATTGAATGTACCAATTTAATGAATATGAAGGTGCAAAAAGATAGTTATCTGCTTCATTAATGTAAAATTAAACTTTTTCTCTCTAACAATTTCAGGTTAATGATAAATTAACATCATTCAATATTTACAATTTGTCCACTTCCGGTTATTTTTTTTCTTTATATTTACCAGCACTATTACGAGCTAAGGAAAAGATAGTTAAAATTATTTGGAGTTACAGCGCTTTGTCAACTAATTAAGATTTACTACGACTAAAATTCAAGAAAACTGCAAAAACAAGTAAAAGTTAAAATTTCCGTGCACTTACGTGCATTCATCGATCTATATTAAACTTTACCGTTGAAAAGTATATAGTAGGGTGCCCAAAGTCCAAAAAGACGCTTAGTTTTCGAGTTTGGGTTAACAGAATCACACACGGCTAATTTTTGTTTTAAATGATAAAACAACTATTAAATTCATATTTTTAGCTGTCGTAGAAAGTTCCTGTGGTCACGATTTCTCTAATTTCTCCTTTTTAAAGGGTTACCTAAAACAGTGCTTGGGATATGGTATCTTTAAAGTAATAGAAAATAGTAGTACTGTCTTATATTCTCATAAAAGCTATTTAAGGTAAAGTCCAGATCTAAAATATTTATTTGATTCATAGAATGCAAATTATTTTTGACTGCTTTTTGTAATTTATCGATATTAATATCGGGGTAAATTTGAGTCTAAATTAACGACATTTTCGTTACTGTAGAGCGTGCAGTTTATACAGTGACTTTGTGGAAAGAGCTAAAGCACTATCACAAAAACTGCTGAGTCAGGGATATGTTCTGCCCTTGTTACTTTCGTCCCTTCAGAAATTCTATGGTCATCACTACGACATCATAGATAGATATGAAATGTCAGTGTCACAAATGAAAACTGACATTTTCAGCTTGATTCACGTCTTTCCGGATTTGACATTACCGGTTTTGACTTTACCCTGGATTTACCCACAGACAGTGTGACGGGTGCTGTATACAGAGCAGTACATGCTTACCCTTCCGGACCACCTGATATCGCTCTCGGTTTTATGGGAGTTCACACTGTCAGTGCTTTAATTTTTTGTCTTGTCTTGTTTAATTTTAGTTTTGTCTTCGTCAGTGATGTTCGTGGTAGCGATTTGTCCTTGTCCATGTTTGATAACTAAAGTGATTACAGCTTTTCAAAATTTCACCTTGGTACTGTTTGATTGTTGGAGAAGTTACACGTACCTTGGTTCTCAATTGGTATTGTCTCAGGGTTAGAAAATGACAATAACTAACCAGTAACCTAACAGATCTTTCAAAACATATGCCTCACTGACCGTGTGACGGGTGCTGTATACAGAGCAGGACATGCTTACCCTTCCGGAGCACCTGATGTCACTCTGTTTTTTGAGAGTTCACACTGTTAGTGCTTTGGTTTTTTGTGTTGTATATGTAGTGGTTGTGTGTTTTGTGGGCGTGTGGTGTCTTTGGTCTTCCGTCTTCTGGTGTTCTTGATTTTGACTTGACTCTGGACTTTGATTTATGTAATCTTGTGCTTTGTTCCTTCGGTATTCTGTTGCCGTTGTTTTTTTCATTGAATGCGAAATAACTATGCTTTATTTCTGACAAATTCCAACTTTAACGAAAGTACATATACGAATTGTACCTATGCTCCAAACAATCATGGATGAAATGTCCACCGTTAAAGAGAAATCAGCAAATAATTAGCCAAATTTTGCGTAAAATTTTCAAATTTTAGTCGATATGAAGACCATGCCAATTGGTTATGTTCCTTTGAGTGTACAACGAGAGATAACTCTAATCATTTCTTGTCAAAATTATTTGGCGAGCCCAAGTCTAGTTAAATAGCGGGAATCTAGTGACAATTGTACGTTGCTTGTGTTTTTATTTTCCAAGCACATGTATTTGTTTTCGCGTTTAAAATCACTTTTCCATGTCATATCAGATAATATAACAGGGTTTTGTTTCAGTTGGAACGGTCTTTCTAAGATTTATGTCAGTGTGTGTGTTTTCGGAAAATTAACTTATTTATACCAATAACAAAAGTATGATTTATTTCGCGTAAATTTAGTTTATTTTAGCGGTTAGTTTTAAAATTAAATTCAAACTTTCCTTTAAAGAATAATCCTATAAAATTCAGAAATATGCAGTTCTTTATATCCGAAAAAACCCTCATATCATGGAGGGGCAAATAATCAAAATGACGGACCTTTAAAACAAAATGTCAACTTTGAAACTGGTTGAATAAATACAACAGGCAAATCATTATAAAAGGTAAAACTAGAGAACTACCCAAATAAATTTATAATAATATTCAAATTTTGTTGCAGTTTTATCTGTGAAAAGAAGCCCACTTTAAAATGCATCAAAATTTTCAAAACTTTCCAAATTTTAGTAGCTGACCTTTGACCCCACCTAAAATAAAATGTGACCATAGCCAATATCTACGACATCGTCATTTCGATGTGCCATAGTATCCTCTTTCCAAACATGTATAATACAGGCGTGTGTTTTTCCGTTAACCCAAAATCGGAAAAATCGTCTCTTGGGCACCCTACTTATAGGTTGTAATTTAAATACGACACTTAACGTGCGTCTTCATGCATCATGCCATCATTATGACTTAGTGCAATGAAAAGTGACAAATTATCAAAATTTGCTTCCAAATTTCTTCGTTGGAGTTAATACAACAGTTTACAAGTCAGTCATCAAGAGACATAACTCTGTGAACAATATTAACTAAGCAATCTGATAAAATAATTTTCACGAAAGGGATTTGGGTAAAATAAATTGCAAAGCAGTTTTATGAAGGACAAATAGACATTCGAGGAGTACCAAAGAAAATCTCTCTTTCGAAAGGAAGAGAAAAGTCTCAAGAAAATTAAAAAAAAACGAAAAAGAAAGAACTGAAAGATAGAGCCTATTACACCATGTAATAAATTTCAGTTTCTCCAGATTCTGCAATTTCGATAATTGATGTCTCTTCTCTACTGATTATATCAAAACAGTGTAGAATGAGATATCAAAATATGTTTAAAAGCAAGAAAAGAATATAAATATACATTAACATTACTACATGGTAAAAATAATAAAGATGTTCGAGAAGTAACCGTTTTTTTTTTTTTTTTTTTTTTTTTTTTTTTTTTTTAACTGTCGGGAAAGTGCGCGTGGGTCAAATGGCTACAATATAGCGGGTAATTTTCGCGTATTTTTGTGGATGGACTTAATTCGCGAAAATAAATTACGCGAATATTTTATGTATCTTTAGGGTATATATAGGATCCTTAATAGTCCGCAAAGATTTAAAACGCTTAAATTTTTGGCATATATTTTCCACTCAAATCCGCGAAATTTTTGACCCGCGAAAATATCCCGCTATACGGTAATTTGAATAAGGCGCCCTTTTGCACGTCGATAAAATAACTAGTTATTTCCCTCGTCGTCAATGTAAACGTAAATTAATATGGCTGCCAATCGATTCGGCTGTAGCACTGATAGGGACATTACGACAATTCCAGATGTAAAAACAACAGAGAGAGTAAACTTTCCTACAGCAGTACGCTCTTTCTACAGATAAAAGTCCTTTAGTTCTATAGTTATTTAGGAATTGGCAAAGCACAAACGATTTTTTGCGATGGATGCCCGAGAAAAAAGGATTAAAGCACAGGAACTTACTCCCGGTCTAGAAAAAAAACATTTGTTATCTATCAAATTTCTCCGAGATTTTTTTTTTCATAGTTAACTAAATTATGTATTTTTTGCGAGGGTGGGAGCAAAGTCCATGTGATGGAAGCATATACTAACTCGTTATCCAGTATAAAAATCATTCATATTTTTCAAATGAATGTTATTGACATGATTAAACACCCCTTTTCAGTTTTTAGTCCAATATAATAATTATACAGTTATGGCCTTTAATACACCTTAGATAATATCTATAATTAGTTAATCTCAAAAAGGTTATTTTTCTTTATTAAATAATTATGGATATTACCCTCAATTCAAGTCCATAATTGTATAATATGTATTATGACTTTTTACCGTGGACAACTGAGCTTGACTCACAGTCACAGAATACGGGACTTTCGAGATAGGAACTCTCGAGTAATTGAAGGCGGAAACGATATATATACTACACAAAACAACAAACTATTTCTGATTTTGAAGTGCATTTATAATTTTTCCTATGTGACAATTCTATAACTTAATTTTAATTGACGTAAGAAATAACACGAAGAGCTACAAATCGATTAAATATAAATCACCCTTAATTAGCTCAACAGTGGTCATTAATAAGTGATTCCCGCTCAATATATTGATGTATTGATTTTTTACGTATAAATATAGGTTGTTTCTGGAGAGAACACGATTCAAAAATCCCGTATTAATATATTTTTTTACATTTTATTTAAATAAGTACACGTACCTGAAGACTTAACTGGACAATTCATATTGCAGATATCTAAACTACAACAAAACTGACATTGTGTTCCTTGGCTTTGGACAGTGTTCTGACACTAAAACAAGGAAAATTATATAGTAATGATAATTAAATTTAAAAAAAAAATTATCTGACTTACGGAATATTAGTACAACATTTAAGCCTTATTATTATAACATTTCTAGTTAAAAATCACTGTGGTGCAAATGTTTGTATAGAAATAGTAAATTAACAATAAAAGGATATGGAGTAAATGCTTCAATACATTGTAAAGCTAAGAAATAAAACACCGCCTTTATTGTTCTTCAACTTGAATTCGACATGAGGACTTCAACAATCAGCTTTGCTCATATCCATAGTAAGTTCAAGACCGCCCCGAACATCGATTTGAGCGGAATCCATTGGTAGACGTCGAACAACGCTATTTGTTGTTATCTCATCTGGGCTCGTCAACAAACATAAAATTAACTGGCAAAGTGTTTTTGAAGACGCTGTAATCACTACATATAAACAACCACAGACACTCATCCAGTAAATTGCAAAAAAGGAAAAAAAAAATAATAGTGAGATGTGGGCAAGTATAAACAGGTGGCAAGAATGATATTTGGAAATTACAACAAAAAAATGCCAAAATATGAAAGTATGATAGTGTATCCGTATGAATGATTTTCTCAAGATACAAAGATACCAATGCTGCACACGTATTTCAAGAAGTAACCTCTCATCAGGAGCATTAAAATCAAATACTAGTAATATGGAAAGCTATGATTTGGAAAAGGTCGGAAAGAAACACTCATAACAAAGAGCAGAGAATTACACCATAACTGAAATATATAAGAGAGAATTGACTTTACGTATTGATCTCGCACTAATAATAGATATTTACAGATTTTTTAAATTAAACTGAAAAAATTCTTAAATATGATTAATTTGTCTATTTCTAAAATACACCTTTTTTGTTCCATTACTAGAAAAGTAAGTACAGATGCAAATAATAACCAACAACAAATCATATAAAATTTTGATTTAATAATGTATATCCCTATAAAAATCTGAAAAATTTGGAAAATATAGCCTATTAAATTCGGTCAATGGAGAAATTTATTGACATGAGATAGGTATATTGACACTCGCACTACGTCCTCGGTCAATATACCTTTTCATGACAATAAATTCCTGCATCGACCTCATTAATAGGCTATAATTGTATATTGTATTTATATTGTGTTGTATTAAATATTACCCCTTTGTCATTTCCGCATATACCAGAGACAGTTTTCTTCCATTATTTCTAATGACAATCAAATATTCAGTATCGTTTGCGATACGACTAATAATCGTGGTACATACATCGTAATATAAAACTGCGTATTTTATATTAATTTATACAAAAGTTACTGTAAATTTTGTTATGTCTTTTCAAATTTTGGATCGCCATAAATAGAAAGATTAATATAGCTGATAATAAAAACAATAAAATTTAAATCAAAAGCCAAAATCAGCTGGAGTAAAGCTTTTTCAAGTGTTCATGTTTTATAAAAACTATGGACAGGATTTTCTGATTGTTTACTCCCTATTTCGCCAAAATAAGTGTGAAGTGTCTATTATACAAATATGGCATGGCAATGAGGCCAATACAAGAATTTATATACCTAACTAGATCATACTGACCGAGGACGAAGTCAATATAAACCATTCAAGTCTTTAATCCATGACCGAACTCGCCATGCTATAAGGGACCGACCATTTAACCTGAAGGGGGGGTTATGGTTTTTTTCTGGACAGAATTTTTTTTTCGCGCTTCACGCGAAACAAATTATTTATTTTTTGCATGCGTATCAACAAAATATTTTTTTTTCAAAATCAACATTATTTTTTTGGGCAGAAAGCCTCATTCAGAAAATTTTTTTTCATCATTGTGGCAGCCAAAATATTTTTTTCACATAAAATCAGATCCAAAATATTTTTTTAGAAAAAAACCATAGCCCCCCCTTCAAGTTAAATGGTCGGTCCCTAATTGTTTTATTATTTCATGACACTATTGTTTAACTTAGCATGTAACGTTTAATTGATGTTTAAGCAAAAAAAAATAAGTTGCAAACCTGATGTTTCAAATATAGAACGTCATGTACTATTTATAGAAATACCAGGTTTACAAGATATTTACTGAACGTCATGTAAAGTCAAATCATGAACCAATCACATCACGCAAATAATATCATAAAGTTATCATTTTTGTCGAATAATTTTAAAATTCATGAATATGATATTTGTCTTGAATTTATTTATTCAAATTACCTCATCTTTTTTTCTGCATCCCGATGTCCACACAGTATCGTTATTTAATCCAAAGTTTCTAGATTCAACGAAACACACCTGCAGAGTTCAACACAAATTAGTTTAGGTTAGAGCAAGAGAGAAAAATCAAATTAAAGGGGTACCTAAATCAGCGCCCTTTTCGGTGAACGTTATAAATCTATAATTACATTCATTCTGCTTTAAATAGAAATATCCGTATTTGATTGGTTACGAGTACTTCCGATCATTTCCGTGACTGTGTTTTATCAGTCAGTAAAACAATAACAACACGCGACTACTTGACAACGACAAAAGTAAACAAAAACGGCGGAGTAATCTAAACTTGGAAATGGTGTATCATCCACGAATTTCATTAAGTTATTTAGCGTGAAACTTGTATTCCATTTACGGAGTGTAATTATAAGTATTGAATGCAATATTTTGTAGTTTTATTGTCGTGTGAAAGCGTGGACCGCAACACATTTTTCACATGAAGCGCTAGTGTGCTTCATTCAAAATGTGCTACGGTCCACGCTTTTACACTCCAATAAAACTACAAAATATTGCATTCAATTCTTAGTACAATAATTCGAGTTATTCCTTTAAATTACCGAATCCTACAATTTTTTTGAAAACTGATATGGTGTTGCGAAAGAAATTTCTTTTTTATTGATATAAATTTTATAACCTCTCCAAGTTCGTTTTCCTGGTATATATTGCTGAACATAGGCTCATACAACAGAATCTAACAAAAAAAAACAAAAACAAAAAAACAAAAACAAAAACAAAACAAAAAAAAAAAAAACAAAAATACTAAATTACCGAAGTTTCATAATAAACAGTTAATTTCGTTATGCTGTACACGTATTTCAAAGAGTAACCTCTCATCAGCAGCCTTAGAATCAAATAAAATGGAAAGCCATAATCCAAAGGTAATAAAAATAAAGAAGTACTCGTTTACAAAAAATATCGAAATAGGAGGCCTAATCCAGTACCAAGGACATTCACCGAGTGCCATACACGGAATGAAGCCTCAGTATGTTTGAGGGGTTAGAATTTTGACAAACAGTGAATTTCTATAAAATGCAAGGATTTTTTTTTCATGTCAGAGCTGTCCGACTATTGGGCTGTTGAATACCCTCGGGGAATTCTGGTCCACCAACACTGGCATCGGCCCAACGGTTTCAAAATACTAAAATGTCGAAGTTTTATAATGAACAGTAAATGTCGTTATGCTGTTTTTAATTTCAGCTTCAGATATATAGACGATGTACGTTCTCTTAATAATCCAAGATTTAAAGATCTACCTCTTTAACCGATACACCCAATTCTGCTTCATACCTTACCTTTTGCATTACATCGATGAACTTGGACGTCTGAAATCTAGGTTATATGGCAAACGTGGTAATTTCGACTTCCCAACTGTAAACTTCCCCTTTCTTAGCAGCAATATATCTACCTACCTCCCCAGCAAACTAAATGTATATTTCAGAGTTCATTCGTTACTGTAGAGCTTGTAGTTCATACAGTGACTTTGTGGAAAGAGCAAAAGCACCATCACAAAAAAACTGCCGATTCAGGGATATGTTCAACTGTTGTTACTTTCGGCCCTTAAGACACCACGACATAAAAGATAGATATGAAATGTCGATATCTCAAATGAAAACGAACATTTTCAGCTACAGTCTCGTCTTCCCGGATTTGACGTTACCGATTCTGACTTTACCCTGGATTGACCTACTGACAGTATGACGGATGCTGTATACAGAGCAGGACATGCTTACCTTTCCGGAACACCTGATGTCAGCCTCGGTTTTTATGGCGTTCACACTATCAGTGTTTTAGTTTTTTGTGTTGTCTTGAAAATCATACTGTTGAATTTCAGTTTTGTCTTCGTCAGTGATGTTTGTGGTATCGATTTGTCATTGTTATTGTCTGAATAATAAAGAGATTTACAGAAGCTTTCCGAATGTCAACTTGGTACTGTTTTAGGGTAAGGGAAACAACGGCAGTAGAATACCGAAGGAACAAGGGAGGCGATGACTACAAAAATCGAAGTCCAAAGACATGGCAGAAACGGTAACAGATAAAAACAAAGACAAAACAAGGACGTGAGACAGCTACAATGCACGGAAATAAAAAGATAACATTAAGAACTAAGGCACTCATAGTGTGAACTCCCATGAAAACCGGGAGTGACATCAGGTGCTCCGGAAGGGTAAGCATGTCCTGCTCCGCTAGCGGCACCCGTCACACTATCAGTGAGTCAATCCGGGGTTGAGTCAAATCCGGTTATGTCAAATCCGTGAAGACGTGAAATTTAGCTGAAAATGTCCGTTTTCATTTGGGACACAGACACGTCATATCTGTCAATGATGTCATGGTGACGGCCATAGAATTTTTGAAGGGATGAAAGTAACAAAGGCTGAACAAATCCCTGACTAAGCAGCTTTTGTAACGCTTTAAGTAACGCATATACCATGGATTTTAATTGGTTTTGTCTACGGGTTAGGAAATAAAATTAACCGATAAGCTATCAAGCAGATCATTCAAAACCAACACTGTCTCACTGACTGTGTGAGTGGTGCTGTATGCAGGGTAGTTCAAGACATTAGTGAACCATTCCGGAGTACCTGATGTAACACTCTGTTTTTTTCTTCTTCTTTTTTTTATTATTATTAATTAGAGTTCGCACTATTAGTGCTTTAGTTTTGAGAATTTTGTAGTTTTTGTGTGTTTTGCGGGTATGAAGTGTCTTTGGTCTTCCGTCTTCTGGTGTTCTTGGTTTTGCCTTATCTCTGGACTTGTAAAAATGTCTTCCATTTTGGCCCCATGTTCGGTAAAAAAATCAATTTCTCCCATCAAGTTTTTTGTCAAGGTTTACAGATTGTACATCTCGTGAATCTGACGAAATGTCTAATAAAAGCATAGCATAAATTTTGTAAGAATTTTTTTTTTCTTTTTCAAATTTTCGATCAACTAAACAGTCAGAACTCACCAATTTATGTTTAAATAGTCGGACAATTATATCTTTAATAACTTAGAAGGAAAATCATATGAAAAAGATGCATACTTTTCTTCAAAAATGATTTTTATTACCCCTACCCCGAAATAGGCTAAATTCCGCCCAAGATGAAAAGTCCAATTTCGTTAAAAAAAAATAAATTTTCATCTCTCGAAAACTAGTGGTCGTAGGTATATAATTTTTTTTACAATTTGGGAGGGTCATATTCATAAACGAGATTTAAACGAAACTGAAAGCTCAGGAGAATACATCCTCAAGTTCTAATCAATGTAAGGGTCGGTCTATGCCTTTATTTGGTCCTTAAAACAAATACTGGAATGTTTTACATGGATATTTGTGTAAAATACAATGACATCTTTTACAAGTTATATATAGGAAAATTCGGCGGGAAAATTTCCCCGTACTTTTTCCTGTACAATGTAACCAAATTTCAAATGATCGCATTTCAATAAGGAAAAACCAAACCCCAATATGATTTGTCAAGACATTTTTTGGGGGTTCGTTTTATTCATTTTAATGTTCTAAACATCGGCACTAGAATACCGAAGGAAGAAAGGAGTGGAATTTACAAAAATCGAAGTCCAAAGACATGGCGAAAAAGAGGACACAGAAAACAATGACGTTAGACACAGAAAACGATGACGTTAGACAGATACAAAGCGCAGAAATAGAAATCACAAAATTCAAAACAAAGGCACTAATGTTGCTTACTACTCTTCTTCGAAGGGGGGTCCGGGTGTTGGACCCCCCTTTTTCTTGGACAATCATATATTTTTTAATGAATATCATGATGTTTTAATAAGAAATACCCGCTAGTCGAAATTTTCTTTCTTTTTCTAACTGGAACCACCTCTTTTCAAATTGTCTGGATCCGCGCCTGCACATTATTAATAAAGTGGAGTTCCGACATACTCAATCAAAAGACATCACACTGAATATGACAAATACGTTGTTTATTAATAAAATGCAAATATTTTTAACTACATTACTATGGGGCTGTCCTTCCGAGGATCTGTCACCTATTGATTTTGGGTTAAAGGTCATGAAAATTTGGTTTCTACTGCATATCTTCAGAACGAATCTTTGGGTCTGAACTAAATTTACATACATGTAGATAAAAGCCTCAGAGGTATGGCAGACGCCTTTTATTATTATTTTTTTTTTGGGGGGGGGGGGGGTCAGCAGGTCAAAGCTCCAACTCCAACCAATGTGAGATGCGACTTCTACAGTAACTATAAAAGCATTCTTTCATATACTTAGCAAAGTTAACAAATTTGAATCCTTTGAAGTTTGAAATAATAATATAGAGCATACTTTAATGCAGTACTTACATAAAAGTAAATGACACTGAAGGCAATAGCATACAATCTGAACTGTCCAAGGGTTGTAATATGGACCAGGAAGGCGATGGTCATATCAGTTCACAATCCGAGGGCAGCCCAAATTTTATGATATGCCAATCATGTCATTTACTTTTGAGGTTTTTTTTTTATTTTTGCATTGTAGAAATATATTCATCCAAATTATACAACAAAAAGGCAGTTCATGTTTGTTTATTCAACAACAGAAATAAACAAATGAAAAAATACGTAAAACAAGAAAATTGACTTATTTCAAAAGCCAGAGTTAAACTTTCTTTAATTTCAAAAGTGTATTCCTTTGCAGCTAAAATGTTTAATCATCCAACAAAAACAAAAGACAAAACGAAACAAAAACAAACCAGAGGCTCCCAGGAGCCTGTATCGCTCACCTGGGTTTCAGTTGCCACAATCAAGGTAACATTGTAAGTTATACAGTTGATCTTCAGTTTCTCAAACTTTCGTAGCTCAAACACCTCCTATATCTTTAGCTGTTTTTTAAGTCTGATCATGTTTTACTATATTTCTTTATTGGGCTTTTTTGACAAAAAAGTTCTTGCTAAGGACCACTTTCGACACCAGTTTTGAAGTTGAGATGTCATTTTGTTATTGGCAGTCAACAAACATTTTTCAACATCGGTTTTGAAGTCGCAACATCTATATCTACTTGGAAATCAAATTTCATTTAAATCGGACAATGTTGAATTTTCCCGCTTTTTTTGGCGGCCATTTTAAAAATGGCGGTCAACGAACAATTTTTAACATCAGTTTTGAAGTTATGACATCAAGACCGATTTGGAAACCAAATGGCATTGAAATCGGACAGTGTTGAATTTTCCCGCCTTTCTTGGGGGCCATTTTGAAAATGGCAGTCAACAAACTATTTTCAACACCGGTTTTG
>MJUU01004896.1:241129-253201 GCA_002080025.1 Modiolus philippinarum | reverse complement strand
AAAAAAAAAACGTATATAAATATACCTATATAACAATTGACTGTCGCTTCGTTTGCAATCGCCATCGCCATTTTGTCTGTTAAAATAATAGAATCACGTG
This sequence comes from Modiolus philippinarum, assembly GCA_002080025.1. Lineage (NCBI taxonomy): Eukaryota > Metazoa > Mollusca > Bivalvia > Mytilida > Modiolidae > Modiolus > Modiolus philippinarum. The sequence continues at coordinate 253,101 of MJUU01004896.1, read as the reverse complement.
ATTCGTTCAATCATGTGATTCTCTTCACCAATGGGGATTCAGAATCCCCAGCCAATTTGTAAATGTATTCTTAGATATAAGTATAGTAAATACATGCTTGCATTTGATCAAAATTAAAGATCGGAATATCTTTTATTTCTTTTGCTATTCTCAACTTGAGAAAAGATGAAATTTCTAACACTCGTGAGGGATATTCTTATTTCTTATCTGATCTCATGCAAGACCCTATTAATTTTCAATACGATCTGTTTCCATAAAATTGCAATTTAAGCCCATTTTATAGCAATTTGTTTTAGAGAGGGGCAAGTTCAATTTTCGGTTTAATCATGAATGGACAAGTCTGCATTAATTCAATTTCGCATTATTTTCTTTGTTCTGAGTTTAACGCTTGCAGTAAATATATAAATCTTACAAAGAAAAACAAATCTGATAACGAATCAATATTATTTTTTATTTCCGCTACAATATCTGACAATGATTTACCATCAGTATTTATAGTTAAACAGTATGTTTCCTCTGAATCAGGTTCTTCTAATGTCTCCAGTTGTGATTTAAGTAATGCCGGAGACATAAAATGGCCTGTTCTTTTAGTTAAACGTTGTTGTATGACTTCCTCGCTACCCTTTAGGTAGATAATTTTGACTGTCCTGCCATTTGTTGGTGAAGACAGGCAATCCTGAAGTAATGTTATACGATATTTCTTCTTAAGGGCAGAACAAGTCAGTATAGTAGAGGTCCGATCTTGCAACATTCTGAAAATAAATTATAGTTAAATTATATACATGACATGTTATTGTACAATATCAATCTATATACAAGCAAAATAAAAGGCTACACCAAGTGCAGCATGATACGACCGCAGCATGTCGAACACTGAAATTTGAACAAGTGTAATTCAAAATGATTGAGGACACAGTAAAGAGCTTGATACAGTAATAAAATGGACACAATAAAGAGCTTGACCAAGTAATTAGCTGCACACAAACTAAGGAAAATAAAAATTAGCCCTTATAATTCCTTATATATATCAGAAATGGTAAGAGGTATGTCAAATGGGTCAACATACTACTTAAACTATATGATAAGAGGAATCCGTAGAAAGGAACCTCATTAAAATCCAATACAACAATAAAAGATTTTACATATTCTGAAAATTGCAATTTCAGCCCTTTTCACCCCTTGTAGCTTGGAAACCGTAAGAGCTACCCCAAATCCATTGACATACTACTGAAAGCTTATATCAAGAGAAATTCAAAGAAAAACAATCCCATCAAAATCCAATGAAAAATAAATAAAATGAAATTTTTGAAAATTGCCCCTTTTGGGCCCCATTTATCACTTAAACGGTACATGCCACGTAAAATCCGTTGGCATGGAACTGATAGGAAATTTACTTAGGAACACACTGAAAGAAACCCCATCAAAATCCAATAAATAATAAATATTCCACAGTCAAATATGTGAAAACACCCAATTTTACCCTTTTTGGCCCCTTTTTTAAAAACGGGAGGGGCCAAAATAACCAAAACCAACCCAAGCCTTCCTTTTGTGCCAAGGAACATTGTTCTAAAAATTCATAAGGATTGGCCAACTGGCCAACTGGAACTTAAGTTATTGACAAAAAACAAAAGTGTCTACAGACGACGACGACGCCAGACAACAACGACGACCACGACGATGACAGCGCCATACCATTATACGACCTCAAATTTTTTGCAGTAGTATAAAAATTCAGATGCTTAAATCTTCATACTTTTCAAAATTTTAATTTATTATTGTAAATCCATAGTGAGATCCCTTAACAATCAAGCCATTTAAAAAAGCCTCTTTTTTTTATTTTTGCAGCTCTGTTTGGGGGAATTTACCTAAACAAGATTCAGATAGAATCATTAAACTACAGAAGAGAGCTGCAAGGATTATTCTTGAATGTGACATTTCAGTATCCTCACAATTTATGTTCACTTCTTTGAAATGGCTCCCTTTTACAGATCAGGTTAAATATCAGAAAGCTATTCTTATGTACAAAATTGTTAATGAAATGGTACCTGATTATTTGAGGCCGAAAAATGATATTATAAATACTTACAGCTTAAGATCTCAATCCAAAAACAATTTGTTTATACCGAGACCAAATACAAATTTTTACAAAAAATCATTTCATTATTCTGCTTATACATTATGGAACAACTTACCAACTGATTTAAAAATATCTAAAAGCTTTGACATATTTAAGAAAAAATGTTTCAACTATTTTTGTCGACTTCTTAATGATCTATTTATATATTTATTATTGTTTGTTTATATGTATGTCATACCTAATATTGTTATATATTAATTGTTGTAAATATGTTGATATTTAGAGGGCCCAATGAAAATTAGACAATGTCTAATTGGGTTACCCTCTTTAAATAAAGATTCTATTATTATATATTATATTATTATATTATATTGTCTTCCTGCATAAAATGTTGGAATTTGGGAAGTAATGCTTGAAAATTTATCACATTAACTGTAGAAGTATAATTTTCTGGTGGGAATTGAGTAAAACGTTGCATTTTCTCACATAAATTCAACATTATTGTCTGTGTTTGTTCGAGAAGTCAACTAAATAGTAAATGCATGTAGCCACTCCATTCAAATTTCCTTTTCTACAGTTCTCTACATGGGTGTTCATTCATGTTAGAGGAAAGAATATTTACTAGTAAACTAATTATTAACTGAAAATGACTGGAAAAATACTACATGAGCTCTTGCTGACTAAAAAGCATTATAAATTGAGTTAAATTTAAATTATTTTATTTTAGCATGAAAACTTTTTTTTACATAAACTGGCTTTATCTAACATGCATACTGTTTTCCATTGTATAAAGTAATAAAATCCTGTAAGAAAATTAGCAATACTGTCTTTAGCGTTTTCTATCTTTCTTCTTTTATGCTTAGCAAGTCTGTCATGATCTATATCAAAATACTTGAAAGTAGAATATGTACATCTTCACATGAAAAGGATATACGTACCATCATATAATGTACAGGTTAATTAAGTGTTTTTAAATATGATTTACTTAGACATGTTAGTAATCCAGCACTTAGCATTACAGAATCACTTATCCTTCTACTAACTTTTCATAAAACTGTGACTGTCTTGTCTTCTATACCAATGTTATGTCTGTCTTCAATGGATGCTGAGTTATAGCTTTTAAAGCAACAATTCTTTGGCATGATCATTCTTCTCTTTGAGCACAGTTGTAATGGCTCAAAACTTATTTTGGACTTTAAGCATCCCCATGTTAAGGTCTTATGTTAGACATCTTCTTTTCCTATGTTTTATAATTAAATTTGGTTTTATCATTTACTAACATACTCTAAGACTTACTGTAAGATGTATTTGTTGATACTCTGTAACCATGGCAATCTATCCTGAAAATACATTCTGAATTTGTAATGCTTGGACGTCAATTTGCATACTACAGCAAAGAACAATTAAAACATAATAATACATATTACTATATAGAACAACTTACATAAAATTATTACCTGCTGATCAGCTTCTGGAAGGGGGATATCTAAAGACCATTGTGCTTCGGTTTGGTTATAAATGGCTACTTAGTTTAAGAGAAGAATGGTTTTCCCTGGCAAAGGGTCTGATATTAAAGTATGTTCCCTGCTGACATCAATCTTGGAAGAGATGCTAACCTGCTGGACACCTTTTCTGAACAGGACCATAAAAATACCATTGAGCATTAGTTTGATTATTAATGTCTACTGAGTTCGAGAAGAAGATCTATATCAGATCTTATATTAAACTATGATTGCTGGTGACCATCTTGAATGAGATGCAAATCTGCTGGACACCTTTTCTGATTGGGACCATAAAAAGACCATTGTGCCTAAACTTGGTTATAAAGTCTATGTAGTTCCAGAAAAAGATCTTTAAATAGCTTTCCATAGCATAGGGTCCAATATTAAAGTATGTTCCCTGCTGGTGTCCATCTTGGATGAGGTGCAAACCTGTTGACACCTTTTCTGAATGGGACCATAAAAATACAATTGAGCCCAAGTTCGGTTATAAATCTCTAAGGATTTTCAAAGAAAATCTTATTTTCCCATAGGGTTTAATGTTAAATTATGTTCCTTGCTGGCAGCCTCTTGGATGAAATGCATGCATGGATACCCTTTTTAAACTATGCTCATTGCTGGCAGCCTCTTTGATGGGGCATGGATCTGGCAGATATATTTTTTAGGGGAATACCCAAGAACTATTGTAAGTGTGTTTACAATAGGTCTTGCTGTTTCAGAGATCTTTGAATGTGATTCTAGGGTGTTTAATGTCTGCTAGCAGTCTTCTTGGATGAGATATGATCTTACAATGCTTACATTACACCTTTTAAAGGGTACCATCTATGGATCATTGTGCCTAAGTTTGATTATATATGGCCGTCTTGTTTCAGAGACAAGATCTTTCAATGGTTATTCCCATATTAGTCTATTGTTAAAATGCTGATGGCCATCTTGGATACAGGGCGGACCTACAAGACAAATTAAACTATGTTCCCCAGAGTCAGCCATCTGGAATAATGTGCCAATGCAACCATATCAAGACCATTCCACCTGCATTTGACTATAAACTGTTGTTAAGTTGTTTATAGGAGAAGCTCTTTGAATACTTTATTAAACCATGTGCCTTGCTTTTGTCCATCTTGTGGATCTGCTGGACACAATTTTTAAATGGACCACCCAAGAATTGTTATAAACATGTTTGGTTCTACTTAATAGTCTTGTGATTTCCTAGTAGAATATCTTTGAACGTGATTCTACTTGATCCGATGTTTTTGCATGAGACCGTCTAAAGACTATTTTGCCAGCCTTTGATTATATATGGCAATGTAGTTTTAAAGGAAAGATTTTTCCAGTAGGGTCCAAACTAGCGGTATATTCCCCAAATGGCAGCCTTCTTGTATGGTAAGCAGACAAGCCAGACACAATTTTTAAAGAGGATTACCCTAGTCCTCTTGTGACAAGGTTTGGTTCTAATTGGCTTCATGGCTTCAGAGGAGAAGACCTTCAAATGTATTTCATTATTCTCTGCTGGTAACCATCTTTGATGAGATGTGAACCTGTTGTGCAACTTGTTAAAGGGGACCATGTAAGGACCATATCACCAAAGTCTGATTATAAATGGCTTAATTTTTCAGAGGAGATGATTTTTAAATGATTTTTAGCCCACCTGGCTATAGCCAGGCTGCGGTTTTGCGATCAATTATAGCCAGGCTGCGGTTTTGCCATCAATTATAGCCAGGCTGCGGATTTACCATCAATTGGTGCCCATCCTCTATCATCTGTCAGTCAATCTGGTTTCAACTGGACCAATGCTTTCAGAGAAGAACTCTGAATGAAAAGTTTGATGGACAGATGGACAAATCTCATCCTAGCTTTAGCCAGGGGATCTAAAATGGGACCTGTTTATATTTACCCGATAAGCAGAATGGCTGTTTTTTGTTTTTTGGGGTTTTTTTTTTGGTTTGTCTTTTATTGTTTTTTTTTTTTATTATGACCAGAAACCTGTCTGTACATAACCAGATATCTAAAAAATCAAGCACTCTACAGAGTTTTCCATGGAAGAAATGTGTCACTTGCGCTGCTATTGTCAAATTTGATCTAGGAGACACAAATTTCCAAGATTTAAACAAAAGGTAGATGTCAGACAGACCTGAACAACTAGATAAATGTTCAAATACCCAATGACATGTCTACTCTAAATTCTATACAAAATGGAGACCTCTCTTATCTGAACCTCTATTAACATGTCTATTGTAAATCCTATATCAATGTTTGTCTATCAGTCACTAATTCTGATATTTTTTTATCTAGTTAAGGGAAAAACACAAGAACAGAATATAAAGCATACCTTCCTACCAAATTTCCTGGTGAAATAACATCTAGCATTTGCAATTCTTTGAAGATTCTACCAACATTCCTCTAGTATCAAATGAAAGGGTTTACTCCAGTGATGACAAAGGTGTATACAATATTATCAGTAATTTGTATGAGTTTTCTTTGATCTCATGAGGCAAATATTTTCAGTATTTGCTTCTGCCCAAATAGGATAAAATATAGGCAAAAAATATCTTAGGCAATGCCTACTTTATCAATCAGTACATCATCTTAACAAAGAAATATACATCTACAAAAATTCTTTATTAATCAATAGTAAATTTTCTGATTTCCTGAAAATTGTTTTTTTTAATATTATTTCGAAATTTGTTCTATCAAAAGATTACTAACATAATACTTTATTACTGTTAAAAAGAATAATATAAGTTTTATTTTAGATACTTCAAATATTGTCTCCAATAATAAACTCGCCCACAAGTCGGCTCATCCATTATTGTCACCAATATATATAGAATAATGGAAGTTTTGTTTCAGATACGAAAAATTATTGGTAATTTTTATGATTTTCCTTTGATCTCTTGACATATTTTCAGTATTTGCTACTGAAGAAATACAAAAAAATATTGGCAAAAAGTAACTTAAGCCACGCCTACCTTGTCAATCTGCGCATCAATGTAAACAAGAAATATTATAACATCTACAAAAACTGTAAAGGATCACACAATTTTTTTTACTAATCAAAAGTCACTTTCATGATTTCTTCAAAATTGATTTTCATTTTTCAAAATTTGTTGTATCAAATGATTTCGTTAATTACTGATAAAAAGAATAATAGAAGTTTTGGTTCGGATACTTCAAATATTGTCTCCAATAATAGACTCACCCACAAGTGGGCTCGTCCATTATGTCGAAAATATTTTTTGTATCTGAAACAAAACTTCCATTATTCTATATATATTCTATTGGACTTTAATTGTTTCATTGATATACAGGAGTCTTGATGATGTTTTTATGTTACTCCTGGAATATAATTACATCCCAAAGTTATGTGACCTTCGGATGTAAAACCAAATCCTGACCAAAGAACATTAACCCAAACAGAGGTGAAATCAAAATCCTAGCCAATGAACATACATCCTTAGGTCTGGTGACCTATAGATATGTAAATCAAAATCCTAGCCAATGAACATACATCCCTCGGTCTATGTGACCTTCAGATATGTAAATAAAATCCTAGCCAGTGAACATATATCCCTAGGTCTAGTGACCTACATATGTGAAAATCAAAATCCAGACAAATAGACATAAATCAATAATAAAATAAAGAAGTGGGGTAACCTGCAGATGTCAAATCAAAATGACCAACAAACATACATTCCTAAAGTCTGATGACCTACAGGGGTGAAACATTAAACATTTTGGTTTAAATTACAAGTATGTAACCTTAAAGTGATGAAGCCATAGCATATCCTGAACATCTATTTTTAAAGAACAAATGATGTACCTCATCTGTCAAGGGAATGCTCTTTGACATCTTAGTCTTATTTTCTGTAGTATGAAATTCATCAGCATCACGAAATACAGCACCATACTGAAAGAAAGAAACAACTATTTTATATCTGAAAATTCACCAGAATTTATCGTTTTAGAAATACATGTACACATATACCGCAATACTTGCTTATATTTTCAGAGCACTATTTGAAGAAAATTTCATTTTTAGCAGTAAAATAATATATCTGACTTCATCAATAAACATAAAGCATGAAGGTACACCTCATAAACGCAGTTAATAAGACACTCCTAAGAGCCTGTATCGCTCATCTGGCTCATGGCAGACATAGAGATATGAATAGCATTTTCAATAAGGTCCAATGTAAAACTATGTTGCCCACTGGTGGCCGTCTCGCATTGGATGCATACCTGCCAGATGCAAATTTTGAAGGAAACAATCAAAGGCAGCTGTGATCAAGTGTTACTAAGTAGATCCTAATTTGACTTGTAGGTTCTGAGAAGATGTGTTTTCCACAGTCAATGTTAAACTAGATTCCATGTTTCTGGCCATCTTGGATGAGGTATTGACCTGTTGGATATCTTTCTTAGAATTAATCATCTAATGACCATTTTGACTAAGTTTGATCTTAATTTCTGAGCGGAAAATTTTTGAATGCATTCCAGAGGGTCTACTAGTGGTCATCTTGGATTTGGTATGGACCTGCTTAATGCCTTTTTGGAAGGGGCCATCTAAAGACCATTTTGATTAAGCTTAGTTCTAATTGGACAAGCAGTCCATTGAATGTGTATTCCATAGGGTCTAATGCTAAACTAGGTTCCCTGCTGGCAGCCATTTTGGAAGGAGTGTGAACCGGTCAGATACAATTTTTAATGGGACCACCTTAGGACAATTGTAACCAAGTTTGGCTCCAAATGGCATAGTAGTTTCAGAAGAGAATATCTTTAAATAACAGTTTATGGCTGATGGGGAACAGATGGACTGAAGTACAACAGCAACAAGTGATGGCAAAATCTCATCCTGGCAGCACCAAGTGATGGCAAAATCTCATCCTGGCAGCACCAAATGATGGCAAAATCTCATCCTGGCAGCACCAAGTGATGGTAAAATCTCATCCTGGCAGCACCAAGTGATGGCAAAATCTCATCCTGGCAGCACCAAGTGATGGCAAAATCTTATCCTGGCAGCACCAAGTGATGGCAAAATCTCATCCTGGTTAAAGCCTGGCAAGCTAAAAAGACCTGTTAGGAAAAGGAATTGATTGATATGGGGTTTAACATCACTTTCAGCAGTATTTCAGCTATCTCATGACGGTCAGTTTTAGTTGTGGAGGAAGCAAGAGTACCCAGAGAGAACCACCGACCTTGGTAGAAAAAGGGATTGTAGAAGTTTGATTAAAATGAACCGTCCAATAATGCATATTAAAAAATAATAAGAAGCAAAATATTTTAGCAAATTATTATGTAATTTACTTGACATTACATTCAGTATAAATTCTGATTTATTGTAATTTTAGTACTTTTTATTATCTAGGGGAGATAATTTCAGTGTACAATTATCTCCCCTTAGTAATATTCAATAAATGACAATAGATCCAGGGTACTGTTAATTTTTTACTTAAATAATTTTAAATGATATCATAAAAATATTCTCCCTTTTCTTCAATCATGGCAATAGACCAGTGTCCATTTAACCAGGTCAGTTGCCCAACAGAATGACAAATTGCAAGACAATATGATTGTTGAATAACGTGGTAGGATTGTTTGATAAACAGACAGCAGAACGGAGATGGAAGGAGTTGGTGTGGTTGTCAGAAAAATATTGGAAATTTGTTGGAGAATTGAAATACTATATGTAAATAATCCAAGAAAACTACCATAAAAAAGGTAACCCAGTATGTTGATAATCCACTCAGCACATATAATTTGCAATCTATGATCTTGTTTTGAAATTGGATGTGTTATGCTAGGTTTATGAAATCCCTAACAGTTTAATGTATTATGTTATGAATATCATGTACTTACTTGCTGGGCCAAAGCTTCTCCAACTGCTGTTCTGCAAACAGAAAAGATCAGAGTTTAAATACAATTAATGCTTGATATGTTCGATGTATGTTCTTAATTTTTCAAAATATTTGTCTGGATAAATTGATAAAAATTTACATCTATCTTCTGTATGCAAGATATATTTCAATTTGTCCAAACATCTGCCATATTATTATTGTGTCTTAATTTGTTTTTGCTGTTCTCTCCACAATTTTCCATCTTCCATTTTGGAAACGACAGAGAACCCTGCACTCCCTGTTTGACATAAAAAACAGCTATAGGACCTGGGCATACCCCGGTAGTTTATCTTAACATTTTTTTAAATCAAATTACTGATCGTTACTGTTTTTACTCTGAGTAATTCAAGAATATATGGTTGTTAGGCAAAATTTTAAAAAATAAGTAGTCTTTGAGACTTTCAAGAAATTTAACAAACTTGGAATCAAATATTTTGGAAATAAAATTGGTGAAAATATTTGTTCTTATTGCTACAAATTTTTTAAACAAGGCTTTGCTGAAGAATTCCAAATAAAATAAGTCTTTGAGCATGACAATTTCAGGAAATTTACCAAATTTGATATCAAATATTATTTTTGAAATATTATTTCTGAAAATATCTGTCCTAGCTAATTAAAACAAATTCTAAAAGTATGGTTGCTTAGTACAATGTCAAGAAAGAAGTGGTCTTTGACACTTTCAGGAAATTTACCAAAAATGGAATCCAGTATTTTGGAAATTCAATTGGTGAAAATGATTGTCCTACTTGAAAAAAAATCTTAAAAAATATGGTTGCTAGGTAGAATTCCAAAATATAAGTGGTCTTTGAAGCTTTCAGAAAACTTACCAAAATTGGAATTAAGTATTTTTGAAATCCAATTGGGAAAATGATTGTTCTTATTGAACAAATCCTAATGATATGGTTGCAAGGTAGAATTCCAAGTAGTCTTTGCACTTTCAGGAATTTTACCAAAAATGGAATCAGATTTTAGAATTTTAAGTTTTTTTTCAAAACACTTGCCAAAATATTAGATTATATCGTGCTAAAGTGACCAAAATTATCAGTCTTTTTGACATTTACAAAAGTTGGAACCAGAATGAAAATTCTGAAAGCTTATTACGCATCTTAAGACTAAAGTAAATGCAATTCTACAGCAAAATCAAATCCCTAAATCCAAAAATACAGGAGGGTAGGAATGGGGGTACCCTTATGACGGTTAACGGTAAAAAATTACGCCAAATGACGTTCACGGTTAAATTTATGCCCTCACTATAAATTTGACAGATATTTCTACAAATATATGTTTTGACAAATGATGATATTTTTTGTTATCCAATTCACGATAACGCTACAAAATTCAAGTAATTTCACAAATCACGCTAATACATTTTTGACGATTAACGGTAAAATTTTGATCCCTTTGACGTTAACAATAGCTGAAAAGAGGCGTTTGACGGTTAACAATAAAGGGCATTCATACCCTCATACATGAGGATTCATGTTGCATGCAATATGTGTTACAATTCAGATTTTGGGGGCTTTGTCACATTTACTTCATAGGGCCTCTTGGTTGCATCAAGATGAATATAAACTAGAGAATGTGTCTATAAGACACGGATGCCCCGCCGACAAATTTTTCATAATACATTGTAGATAGCCCAATCAGGCATAAAAATTAGTTCCCAGTTGCTGAATCATGAGGAATTACCTTTACAGATGATTGTTTAATAAACTTTTGTTGAATAATGGAGAGTAAAAAAATACCATACTAAAGGCTTTTAAACATTAAATATTGGTCAAGTTATAAAATTATCCATGAATTATGTAGTCTTCACCATTTAAACATCTAGCTGTTTGAAATGGGCCTAATGCAAAAATTTAACAAAGTCATTCAAGCAGAAAATAAACCAAAAGTCCCTAAAGCAAAAAAAAGTAGGTCAAATTAGCCTTGATAGTCCTCATCAAGTTGATTTATTTTGATGCAACAACATTGGGATAGCATGTTAAGACGATGAGAAACGGACTTAAATGCAAAATTTAACAAAAGTCACTCAAGCATAAAATATAGGTCAAAGCAACCTAATTATCAATGATTTGAGAGTACTCATCAAGGCCATCAATTTAATGAAACATCATTCCGGTATAATGTGTAGTTGTTGAGAAATGGACTTTAACGCAAAATTTAACCAGTCACTCAAGCGTAAAATATAGGTCAAAGCCACCTAACTGTCAATGTTTTGGGTAGAACTCATCAAGCAATTAATTTGATGAAACATCATATTGTTATAATGTGTAGTTGTTGAGAAATGGACTTTAATGCAAAATTTGACCAAAGTCACTCAAGCATAAAATATAGGTCAAAGCCACCTAACTGTCAATGTTTTGGGTAGAACTCATCAAGGCAATTAATTTGATGAAACATATTATTGTTATAATGTGTAGTTGTTGAGAAATGGACTTTAACGCAAAATTTAACCAAAGTCACTCAAGTGTAAAATATAGGTCAAAGCCACCTAACTGTCAA
>MJUU01004896.1:221824-239004 GCA_002080025.1 Modiolus philippinarum | reverse complement strand
TTTGACCCCTTGTAGCTCGGAAACGGTAAGAGCTACGCAAAATCCGTTGACATACTACTGAAAGCTTATATCAAGAGGAATTCAAAGAAAAAAATCCCATCGAAATCCGATGGAAAATAAAGATTTCACATATTTCAAAAATTTGCAATTTTGGCCCCTTTGACCCCTTGTAGCTCGGAAACGGTAAGAGCTACGCAAAATCCGTTGGCATACTACTGAAAGCTTATATCAAGAGGAATTCATTCAAAGAAAAAAATCCCATCGAAATCCGATGAAAAATAAAAATTTCAGGTAATCAGCAAATTTGCAATTTTGGCCCCGTTCGGCCCCTCATAGCTCGGAAAGGAAACAAGTTACCAAAAATATAAAAGTTGAGCGCCATATTAATTTTTATAATCTTTCTTTTGTCTGCTAATCAATTACTCAACTTTCTATAGAATTCTATTGTACACTGGAGTATCAAGGTAAATCCCTTCAGGCAGTACAAATTGGTATACAATAGAATTGTATAGAAGTTGAGTAATTGACTAGCAGACAAAAGACAGGAGTTTAGAAGGAGTTTTATAGGTGTTACTAGAGGAATATTGGTATGTTCATTGAAGAATTGCAAATCAAATACGTTAATCATCCGGTAAATCCGCCATAATTATATTTCCAATATGCTCGCTCCACTTTGCATCTTGTGAGAAAGTAACTCCTAAATGCTTATGGGTTTTAGTTACACCTATTGTCTTGTCGTCAAATGAAAAATTAAAGCTATCTGAGACATCAGTATTGGAGAATACCATTATTTCTGTTTTGTCAGGATTGAAAGACATAAGCCATTTTTGGACCAATTATTTATTTTAATGAGGTCTTGATTTATTATAAATTCAACCTCTTCCTTTTTATCACTGGAATATCCCATAGATGTATCATCTGCAAAGAGTCTAGTAAGAGAAAGAAGATTTTCACCTTTGTAATTTATATATATGAGGAAGAGAAGGGGTCCAAGGACAGACCCTTGGGGTACCCCAGCATAAATATTACATGCATATGAAGAAACGTTTTTATTAATAACTAATTGTTTCCTGTCAAAAAGATAGCTTTGAAACCAACTTAGAAGATTACCCCTTATTCCATATGATTTCAGTTTTTTATTTATCCTCTGTGCCATACCTTGTCAAATGACTTTGAAAAATCACAAAAGACGAAACAATGATACTCTTTCTTTTCAAGAGAGTTTAAAATTGAAATATAAAGCTGGATCAATTGGTGAACAGTTGAATGTTTCGATAGAAAACCTGATTGATATTTATAAATAAGTTGATTAGAGATCAGATGATTATAGACATGCTTATAAACCACACATTCCATCACTTTACCCAAACAACTAATTAAAGATATTGGTTGATAGTTAGATGGCAATGATACATCACCTTTCTTGAAAATTGCTATAACATGGTGATGGATATTTATTTTGTGTTAAAGATTTATTAAATATAATAGATAAAGGTTTAGCTATATATTCAATACTAAATTTAAGCATTTTGTGAATTATTTTGTCAGGACCTGTTGCTTTCTTAGGATCAAGAATTTCAACAACGTCCATAATTTCACTTTCAGTGATACAAATATTATCCAATGAACTTTCGGTTTTGTTTTCAAAAACAAGGACATCCCTGTTTGCTTCATCAAGTTTTGTTATTTGACAAAAATAATTATTCAGTAATTCACATTTTTCTTTGTCGTCATATACAATATCATCCAGGTTATCTAAGTTTATAAGATTTTGAAGAGGGGGCATAGAGTCACTACCTTTGTTTGATTTAATGAGAAGTTTCATAATTTTCCAATAAGTTTTTGAATTAGGTGCATTATCAAGGAAAAAATTATCCATTTTATTTTCAAAATTTTCTTTTGCTACTTTTTTTATATTGTTAACCTTATTCTTTGTTTTTTTATATTTGTTAATTTCAGTAGAACTGTTATGTTTTAAAGCATTTTTTCTCAATCGGTCATGAATTCTAATTTCTTTTCTTAACAAATTATTAAACCATGGCTTGTCATTTTTTGTGGATAGTTATTTCTTTTGTGGGAATACAATCACGGGCAATTTCGATGAACGTGTTGGTGAATTTTTCGCACATTTCAGACATATCTAAAACTGCCTGACCGAAGGACAAATCAGGCAAAACTTGAGTTGGTCTGGCAAAAATTATCAGCAAGCAGGACCGAATGTCAGGTGAAAAATTGACATTTCCTATATGCAATGAACCTGCAGGTCCTGTAAATTTATCTTCGGTCAGGCAGCTTTTCCTGATTTGCCTGACCGAATGTCCTGCAAGGCCTCTAAACTTTTCGATTTGTCTGACATTTCATCAACATCGTTAAAATTTCCAATATTTCTATCCCAATCAATTTCATTTAATTTCTGTTAAAATGAATCTGTATCAATTTTGTCGTACTGCCAAATTTCCCTTTTGAAAGTACATGAGATAGATTTTGGACATTATATCGAAACAATTGCTGCAAAATGATCATTAATATAATTTGGTATATTTAAAACATCAGAATATATACATTTTAAATTTTCACTCAAAATGATCGGATCTAGCAATATGCTGGAATGATCGCTCACTCTTGTTGGTTTTTCAATAACATTGCATAAATTAAAAGTTTCAGTTATGTCAATTAATTTGCATACTTTGAAGAGGTCCAAATTAAGATCCCCAACAATCACGATATTTTCGTTTATTTCCTGGGCCAACTCGATGGCGCAGCTTAATCTGGTCCAGTAATCAATATCCATCCATTGTGGACGATAAGTGTTACATAAAATAAAGGACTGACCTTTTACATACACACTGACCCAAAGCGTGTCATCAACATCGTTTTCTAATTGGGAAATTCTAGTCATGCGAATTTCATCAGAACAATATATCCAAAGACCACCAAAGTGATTCGACCTGTCTTTCCGATGTAAATTTGTAGAAAAAGAATCAATAGGAAATACTTTCGTCAAGATGTGTTTCTGTCAGAAGTAATATGTCAAATTCATCTGAAAAGTTTTCCAGGATGTCTAATTTGTTTCTTTTAATGCTTTGAATATTTAAATTACAAAGAGTAATATAGTTACTCCCATTACTGCTGGAATCTAAACTAACGGGACCAGGGTTTTGTTCAATATTACCAATTAAGAAGATGAAGTGCAGTACATAAAGGAGATATAAAATATTTACATTAGGATTAACACTTTGAAGGACAATCCTGAAGACAAAGAAGAGCGAGCATTTCAGGTTAGTCAGTAATATATCTCTAAATGAATCTTTAAATATTTTGATGAGTCCAAGTCGTTTCCCCATACGATTATGAAATGCTCCAATGGCCGCTCTGCAATCCTCTAAACTATTAACCATTTGGCAATAGAATAAGTAAACAATGAACAGAACAGCCAAAGTAACATTTCACAAAAGTACCCATAAATACATTGTTGACACACACACACCACCAACCACAAATGTTCTCCTTTAGCACCTGTGTTTTTGTCTGATCCTATTGAAATGAGTAATTATTGCACAGGACCTTCTATACATTTAGTTAAATTTGCTTGAATAGTTTCAGAGAAGATGATGAAAAGGATGGCTTTCTCATACCAGGCTCTGATGTTAAACTATGTTCTGCAGTGGAGGCCATGTTTTTTGCCAAATCGAAATGAAATGACTGAGCAATATTTGTAAAGGATATTTAGTACATCATTCCTGTAAAGTTTGGTTGAATTTGTTACAGTGGTTTCAGAGGAGAAGATGAAAATGTGATTTTACCCATAGCGTCTGAAGTTAAACCTAAGTTCTTTGCAGACAGCAATGTTTTTATTGGATCAGAAGACTAGAGGCTCAGAGACTGAGCCTGTATCACTCACCTGACAAAATGCTTATGCCATACGTAACCAAAAATATGTTTATTACCAATGGGGTCTAATATTTAGCTAAGTTCTCCATTAGCACTTGTGTTTTTGGCTTTCGCATACCTGGCTCCAATGTTAAACTATGTTCTGCATTGGAGGCCATGTTTTTTACCATATCAAAATGAAATGAGTAGTTCTTGTAAAGTACTTTCCATACATCATTCCTCTAAAGTTTGGTTGAATTTGTTTCAGTGGTTTCATAGGAGAAGATAACTAGAGGCTCATAGACTGAGCCTGTATCGCTGGCCTGACAAAATTCTTAGAACTATGCCATGCATGACCAAAAATATGTTTATTACTGTACCATAAATGGGGTCTAAAGTTAAGCTATGTTCTCCATTAGCACCCATGTTTTTGGTCTGATCCTATTGAAATGAGTAATTTTTGTAAAGGACCTTCTATACATTTAGTTCAATTTGTTAGAATTAAGTTTCAGAGAAGATGATGAAAAGGATTGGTAATCTGATACCAGGCTCCAATGGAAAACTATGTTCTGCAGTGGAGGTCATGTTTTCAGTCAGATCGAAATGAAATGAGCAATGTAAAGTACCTTCTGTACATCATTCCTGTAAAATTTGGTTGAATTTGTTGCAGTGGTTTCAGAGCAGAAGATGAAAATGTAATTTTTCCCATAGGGTCCAATGTTAAACCTAAGTTTTGCACTGGCAGCCATTTTTTCTATTGGATTGTAATGAAATGAGCAATCTTTGTTAAGGGCAATCCATACATCATTCCTGTAAAGTTATGTTAAATTTACTTCAGCGGATGAAAATGTGATTTTCCAAAAAGGTCCAATGTTAAACCTAAGTTCCATGCTGGCAGCCATGTTTTTTATCGAATCAGAAAGAAATGAGCAACTTTTGTTAAGGACTTTTAGTACATCTTTCCTGTAAAGTTTGGTTGAATTTGCTTCAGTGCTTTCAGAGGAGAAGATGAAAATGTGATTTTCCCATAGGGTCCAATGTTAAATTAAGTTCTTTACTGATGGCCATGTTTTTATCGGATCAGAGGGAAATGAGCAATCTTTGTTAAGGACCTTTAGTACATCATTCCCGTAAAGTTTAGTTGAATTTACTTCAGTGGTTTCAGAGGAGAAGATGAAAATGTGATTTTTCCCTTAGGGTCCAATGTTAAACCTAAGTTCTGTGCTGGGGGGGCAATGTTTTTTATCAGATCGGAACAAAATGAGCAACCATTGTTAAAGACCTTTAGTACATCATTCCTGAAAGTTTAGTTGAATTTGCTTCTGTGGTTTCAGAGGAGACTTGAAAATGTTTTTTACCATAGGGTCCAATGTTAAACTATGTTCCGTGCTGGCGGCCATGTTTTTTTATGAGCAATCTTTGTAAAGGACCTTTAGTACATCATTCCTGTAAAGTTTGGTTGAATTTGCTTCAGGGGTTTCAGAGGAGTTGATGAAAATGATGTTTTACCCATACAATGCCATAGGGTCCAATGTTAAATACAACTTCCGCGCTGGCGGCCATGTTTTTTGTCAGATCTGAACGAAATGAGCAATCTTTGTACAGGACCTTACATACATCATTCCTGTAAAGTTTGGTTGAATTTGCTTCGGTGGTTTCAGAGGAGTTGATGAAAATGATGTTTTTTCACTAGGGTCCAATGTTAAATACAAGTTCCGTGCTAGCAGCCATGTTTTTTGTCGGATCTGAAAGAAATGAGCAATCTTTGTAAAGGACATTACATACATCATTCCTGTAAAGTTTGATTGAATTTGCTTCAGTGGTTTCAGAGGAGTTGATGAAAATGACATTTTTCCTATAGGGTCCAATGTTAATTACAAGTTCCGCACTGGCAGCCATGTTTTTTGTTGGATCGGAACTAATTGAGCAATCTTTGTAAAGGACCTTCCATACATCATTCCTGTAAAGTTTGGTTGAATTTGCCTCAGTGGTTTCAGAGGAATTGATGAAAATGACGTTTTTCCCATAGGGTCCAATGTTAAATACAAGTTCTGCACTGGTGGCAATGTTTTTTGTCGGATTCGAACAAAATCAGCAATCTTTGTTAAGGACTTCCAATACATCATTTCTGTAAAGTTTGGTTGAATTTGCTTCAGTAGTTTCAGAGGAGTTGATGAAAATGTGAAAAGTTAACAGACAGATGGACGGACGGACGACGGATGGACGACAGACGCCAAGTGATGGCAATAGCTCACACTGACCCTTTGGGTCAGGTGAGCTAAAAATGTGATTTTCCAATAGAGTCCAATGTAAAACTATGTTCCATGCTGGCAGCCATGTTTTCTCTCTGATTGTAATGAAATGAGCCATCATTTGTACAGAACTTTCCATACATCATTCATGTAAAGTTTGGTTGAATTTGCTTCAGTGGTTTCAGAGGAGAAGATGAAAATGTGATTTTCCCATAGAGTCCAGTGTAAAACTATCTTCCATGCTGGCAGCCATGTTTTCTATCTGATTGTAATGAAATGAGCAATCATTTGTACAAGACTTTCCATACATCATTCATGTAAAAGTTTGGTTGAATTTGCTTCAGTGGTTTCAGAGTAGAAGATGAAAATGTGATTTTTCCCATAGGGTCCAATGTTAAAACTAAGTTCCGCGCTTTCGGCCATGTTTTTTGTCAAATTGGAATAAAATGAGCAATCTTTGAAAAGGACCTTTAGTACATCATTCCTGTAAAGTTTGGTTGAATTTGCTTCAGTGGTTTCATTGGAGAAGATGAAAATGTGAAAAGTTAACAGACGACGGACGGACGGACAGACGGACGGACGACGGACAACAAGTGATGGCAATAGCTCACACTGACCCTTCGGGTCAGCTGAGCTAAAAATGAGAAATCTTTGTAAAGGACCTTTAGTACATCATTCCTGTAAAGTTTGGTTGAATTTACTTCAGTGGTTTCAGGATCGATAGAGGAGATAACGAAAATGTGATTTTACCATAGGGTACAATGTTAAACTATGTTCTGCAGTGGCCATGTTTTATATCGGATCGGAACCCAATGAGCAATCTTTGTCAGGGACCTACATCATTCCTGTAAAGTTTGGTTGAATTTGCTTCAGTGGTTTCAGAGGAGAAGATGAAAATGTGATATTTACCATAGGGTCCAATGTTAAATCTAAGTTCCGCTCTGGCGGCCATGTGTTTTTTATTGGATCGGAACAAAATGAGCTATCTTTGTTAAGCACCTTTAGTACATCATTCCTGTAAAGTTTGGTTAAATTTACTTCAGTGGTTTCAGAATAGAAGGTGAAAATGTGATTTTCCCCATAGGGTCTAATGTTAAACCCAAGTTCCGCGCTGACCGCCATGTTTTTTATCGGATTGGAACGAAATGAGCAACCTTTGTAAAGGACTTTTAGTACATCATTCCTGTAAAGTTTGGTTGAATTTGCTTCAGTGGTTTCAGAGGAGAAGATGAAAATGTGAAAAGTTAACAGACGACAGACGGACGACGGACAACAAGTGATGGCAAAGGCTCACACTGACCCTTCGAGTCAGGTGAGCTAAAAATATTATGCCAAGGGTTAAAACTGTTTTCTGTGTCAAACAGGGAGTGTGGTGATCACTGTCGTTTCTAACTATTCTAGTTAAAAATATTTGTTATTGAAAGGTTTTATAGATTATTTTGAGTAGGTGACATGGAAATCAATTAAGTATGGTAAAGGCCCAAGAATAAAATCTCATTTTTTCAAAATTCTTTTTTAAAATTAATGTGATGAATTCTTTTCATTACCTTAAGCTCAAAAACATCTCTTAACAATAAAAACATGAAAATTTTGAGTGTTAGAATAAATAAATAATAGTAACATCGTAAGTTGACAGATTTCATTTTCCATAAGCTCAGATGAAAAATCAAGAAAACATGAACTGACCCCAATTGGCTTCCAGTGGATTTAATATACTTTGTGATTTGTAAAATTTATATTAAATTGCTGTAATGTCATTACGAAATTATCTTTTATAATATGTGATGTATGCTTAATTACTCCTCTGTCAAGGGTTCAGAGAGATATTCATAATTGTGCATGCTGTATATACTTTTTTTTTGTTTGTTTGGTGTCTTAAGCACCATTTACATGCACAGTTTTACACACAAACAGTATTTTTACATAGGTATGCAAATTTGCACTGGAGTGCAATTACTGCATGTAAACGCAACTGCATACATTGACATGATTGTAAACTTAAGAAAGGGTGTAAATTTGCATGAGGTCAGGGGCTAGTGTAAATGTATATTTGCACATGTGTAAATTTACATGGTATGCATTTTGAGCATGTACATGATGTAAATGCAAACTAAAACATAGAAAGCAGCCACAGCCTGCTAAGCTCACCTCGTTGCACAGCATTGTCACATGTTAAAACATTTCAGCAAACAGGAATAGACTATAATTATTCTTGCTAACAATTCATTCATGTGTAATATGAATGTCACAGATAACATTCAAAGCATTCCTTATAGCTGTCATCCCAAAGTGCATCATTCATACAATTATGGTTGATGTGGGACATGTCAGTAAGCGGAAAAGGACTTTAACCATATATTCTACCTAACCGAGTCTGTTGAAAAACATGGCCTCGACTTCCAACAAAAATGTTGTTGATCAGAAATTCAAGAATCTTTATCATGTCATTTTCACTGTATTTCTTGTTTGACTCAGTGTGGTTCTTAACAAAATATGTCTGATCTTTTCCTATTACCAAATAGGAATACCTGCGTTCTCCATTTTTGGTACAGAAACATTGATGTATCAGATAGGATTAACTGTTTTAGTTTTTTTATGTGGAACTGGGACTAATATAACAGGGATTTGAAACATTCACATTTCTTATAATTTCGGTGTCTCGGCAGATTTACCTGTAAATCGTCGTATTTTTTAGCATTTCTCTGTTGAAACATAGGAAAGTTTTAGTACACTTTACAGCTACATTTTCCCACCGAATTTAATACAAAGTACACCATTTTATAGAAAAAAGATTGCTTAAAATCATAGTATAGTTTTTGTAAAATAAATTCATTCCAAAGTACACAAACTTTGCTCTAAAAGTTGGAATTTTTTTGATTTTTTAGAAATATACTGCGAAATTTTATACTTCATAACGTTTTTTTTCAGTATACTTTTATTTTCCCCAAAATATTTAATGCTACAAATTTTATATGATTGAAAAGATGAAACTTCGATGCAAATCATGGTATATTTTTCTTTAAATTTAGTTGAAAATGTAGTATTTAAATACACAGGGAAAAGTTTAGTGTTTGAACTCAAATTTTTTTTTCAAAAAATTGCATGAGCGTGGTTACATCAGTCAAAATTTATCAGCACTGTTGAAAATCTTTCCTGAATAAATTATATATGAATATAAAGCCAATAAAAAGAGCTTTATACTGTAAAAATTTTGTAATGGTAGGATGGAATTTGACAGGTAAACTAACGAGTTAGCCGATTCTCTTGATTTTCATTGTTCTGACACTCATTAATCATCGATAACTGGCATTTGTTTATTGGATGGTTTTTCGATAATTTTACGACCTCTGTACACAAGAAAACAACCCCTCGTGCATTTAATACCCATTTTTAATTAGGATTTCATTGTTGTGTGAATAAAAAATTTATGTTGTAAATATACGATAAATCAGCTTTCCGGCAAATTTTTTAGAATGATTTTATGTTGAGTAAATCAAAAGTTACAGCCGAAAATCGTAGCCTGGACACCGCTTTTTATTCGATCAAACTGGTTTGTTAAATAGTTTCATATCCCTGTTATATTAGTCCCAGATGTGGAAGGGTTATATAAAGGGTAGAAAAATTAAAAGTTTGAATGCTATTGCAGTATGCATGACTGTTTGAGGAAAGCTGTTCAATGAGATCAGCATAGCAAAGATATACTTTTACATGTGCATGTAAATGGGGCTTTACTTTACTATTGTGTATATATTGTGTCATTATGTAGAATGTTGTTGTTTTATTTGTGTTTGTGTGTCATTGTGCATGAAAAAACTGTTATGATAGTAGATGTTTCGTCTTATATGTGCATGATGATGTCTGCAGTGTAACCTATATTATGTAATGCATGTAACTGTTGATTTTAAAAGCTCTTGAGAGCTTATGTTGTCAGTTTGATTTTATCAATGTTAAATACAGCTTTTTGTATTTTTATTTGTATTGTGCCCATTTGATATAAATATATTCTAAAATGTTCTAGACATGCTGGAGTTTAATTAATATTCAGTGAAATGATTTTATTTGCTGTATTTTATAAAACTTTTATAAAACTTTTTAAGATATCGCTGAAGATTGGTTTTTTGTTCATACACATTAAAGTTACAGTATGTACATTTATCAGTCAAGTACCTAACCTGTATGAGTTATTACAGAAAAATAACATGCATGTGTTATTACTAATGGAAAAAATTGATAACATATGTATGTTACATGCTTCAAATAGGAATTATGCAGTCATAGTTTTGTTTTAAATGTATACCATTTTATCATTGCCATTATTGTCTACCAGCATGCTAGGAGTCAAAATCATAGGACTTCTCATAGTTTGCCAATATTGCAAAATATACATATGTTATTACAGGAAAAGTATGCCTGTAATAATAAAAGGGTGTTATTACAGCGACTCTACATCACTTAAAAGTGTTTTCCCCAGACCAAAATAATGTCTTATCAGATTATATCTTAATTAACAGTAATGTATGAAAATAAAAGCATGTCCATAGGTTCTGCGCAAGTTTCTTAGTAATTCCCAAGTGTCTAATAAACTAACAAATTTATAGATCATATTCCTGTAATAACTAAGCATTGTTATTACAACTTAAGTTATATCACTTTAGAGCCTTGTCTCATTGATTAACCATGGTTCATCAAAAATGTTTTAACTTAATTGAAAACTGATTTATCCAGGCTAAATAATTAGTTTCTGCGCAAATGTCTAAGCAATTCTCAAGTGACAAAAAAAGGTAATATATTAAAGGTTGCTACATACATATGTTATTACAGAATTAGAAATAAAGAGCAGATAACTCAAAACAACATCTGTAATAACACATGCATGCTATTTTCTGTAATAACTCATACAGGTTAGGTACTTGACTGTTTATGACATCTACTTATTCAAAAGGGTAACAACTCTACATAGATTGCATGTTTTTAATTTAGAGTTACTTCCCCTTACAACTGAACAGTATCTGATTCATTTTTCAGTGTTAAAAATTGACCAGATATACGCACTTGCCAGCACCACAAACTCCCATCAATAATACGATCATTTCAAATAATCAAAAGCCAAAGTTTGCTTATCACTGAGCTCTTTGAACACTGCTACATACAGCCAAGGGTGTTTCGGTAATTATTCTACTTCCGCTAAGCCGTGACCTTGAACTCGTGTCATGTGACCAAGCCGGTTTTCTCCATTTTGCATTGATGTGGATGTCAAAAGTGCAAATATAAACATTTAAAGGTTTCGGTGGGATTTTTTATTTGCATTTTTGAAATGTTTCGAAAGAATAGTAAGAAAGGTGACCCTCAGGTGGAATATCAGTGTACAATAAGGTTCTTGGATGATTCAGAACCCATTCAGTTGTTTTTCAAGGTTTGTTACTTTGTAGAAACTGTTCAAGCATGTACAATGTACAATTTATAAATGATTACATACAAACAGGTGTTTATTTCAGCGGTATGAACATTAATAGAACACCCTTATCCAAGAAAATTATGACATAAACCTCAACTACATTCTACACAAATGTTGATTGAAGAAAATACAAAAATGCAAAAATACTCGATTCATATCAAAGATCCTGAATATCATAACTACTCTTTCGAAGTTGATATAAATGAACAATATTGAATATAAAATAATAAAGCAGTCTGACAACTATTAGTGGTAGGTCAGTGATATTTTATAGCAGGATATCGGTAAGGATAGATGGGTTGTCCTGACCAGCTCCCGTTCACTACCTTGCTATTTGTCTTTCTGTCCAAGCCTTCATTATTGGTTTGTATATATTAGTCCTCTGGTAATGGCAAGGGAAATGGTGGTAAATGGTTACAAGGAGGGGTCCTGCAAATGAGGAGGGTTTCTACGATGGATTAGATGCATTAGGTTAGGGGCTAGGTTAGGTAGAATCCTAGACATATCGGTACCTGGACATTTCGGTACCTGGACAATTCGGTACCGACTCGGACATTTCGGTACTCGGTACAAGACATTTCGGGACTTGTGGTGGACAATTCAGTACTAACAAAAAGATTAGATACCTGGTCACAGAAGTGGCCACTTTGAGTGATATCTTATATATTCGTGTGGAGAATCAGTTTGTTTTTTAATTCTATCTAGCAACCATACTTTTTTCAATTCCTTATGTCAAGAATCGCTGTTTTCAATAGAAAGACGGCAAAAATCTCCTGTTCTAGTTCTGGTAAATTTCTAGAAACCCCCCAAGACCAGTATTTGTTGGAATTCAACCTAGCAACCATACCCTTTTCAATTCTTTACAGTAAACAGTGATTGTTTCCAATAGGAAGACTGCAAATTATGTTTGATTCTTATATGTCTAGTTTTTGGTAAATTTCATAAAACTCTCAAAGGACCTGTTATTTTTGGGAATCTATCTCGTGACCATATTTTTTTCTATTCCTGAAAGTTATAGGAGTTACTTTCATTAGTAAGATTGTATCTCCTTGGATTGGCTCATATTTCTCAACTAATTTTAGCTTCTGTGACCAAGTCTTGTTCTTTGAAGTTTTGTATTAAATAATAGGTAAATGATTAAAGAAATTAAATTTTCCAATTAAGATTGATAATCTATAATTAACAATGGTTTAAACATAGCTATTTATTAATTATATTAATTATAGATAAATTGGTTGTTATTTTAACAAAGTAAAACAAATTGGTTGTTAATTTAACAATTATATTTTGTAACAGAAGAATAATTGAATATAATTGTATACCAATAATCTACGTTGATTAAAAAACATGCGCTTACTGTTTTAAAATTTGTGAAAAATATTTAAAAAAAAACAACTACCAACGATTATTGAAATGCTTTGAAGAAAAAAAAAACAGATATCTTACAAAAACAACTAATTATGAAAATATATTTTATTTCTTTAAAGTACCGATCTGTCCAGGTACCGATTTTCAAGTCCCGATTTGTCTAGTACCGAGTACCGAAATGTCTAGTAAGCTGAGTACCGAAATGTCCAGGTACCGATTTGTCTTGAAACCGGTTAGGTAGACACACAGAAATCCGTACTGATGCGCTGGGGTCAGCCTTATGGAATGCTATAACACCTCCTTCCTGTCCTTCTATGGTGGGTGTGTACATATGTTACACGTCACTTCATGGCGGTTCTCCTAGAGAGGAGGTTAAGATAGCATACAGATACAGGTATGTGGCATGGGTTGATCTTGGCTGGTAGTTCATGGCAGTCTGACAAAAGTTATGGAATGCCACTATATTACTTACATATATGTCTATGACAGTCTGTGCCAAAAACAATTTTATTCACTAGCCACGGGGGGCTAGTAAGGTCCCATATCTTACTAGCCCGAACCTAATTTCACTAGCCCTCATAGAAGATTCCTTTTTCAAAATACAATTTTTCGACTAGCCCATCGGGCTAGTGACTTGTAAATTTTACTAGCCCGAAACTGATTTTACTAGTCTCGGGCATAGGGCTAGTGGCTAAGGGCACAGACTGCTATGACCTCAGTTTCATGGTCTAGTGAGCATGTTTGGTTTTTCGTTATCTTTTAATGGTAGTTCACTTGTTTTTCATTATCTTTTATTGGTAGTTCACTGGTTTTTCATTATCTTTTAATGGTAGGTCAGTGATGTGTTGAATTTGGATTGGTCTTGAGTAGTTCCTGATCATGATAGGGTTTTGTCCTTGACCTTTTGTTTATGTTTGATTTTTCAGTATCAATAAGTGATAGGCTTGCAGTGTAGTGATTATCTTGAGGTTTAGTGATAAGGCCAGTTTGGTTTTTCACATCAATTTTAGCGGTTAAGTAAGGACAGGTGAGACATCTTTTAGGTCGACTACAATTGAAGTTTTAATATGTGGATCTCTTTAGTGATGTGCATGTATATATAATCTACAAATGTAATTCATCTTCACTAAAATGTCTCCTTAAGTTGTGTCATTCAAATTTTATAGGAATTGTAGGGTAAACCAGAACCAGAGAAAGTCAGTAAAAGTTGTTCCATGGTCATATTTTTCTGTTGATTTTAAAACTTACTATTATCTGTTTTTATATAATTTGAAAGCAATTCAATATGATATTTTTTGCTCACTCAACTGACCTGTCGCTTATTGTTTTTGAAGAAAAAAGGAGGGTTTTCTGTCAAATTCTTAATCACTTGTACATGTGTATCTCAAAAACATGATCAGCAATATATTCACCTATTAAGCCATACTGTGTTTGTCTATATGTTGTATCATCCACTAGTTTAAGACACTAGTGCTTTTGTCGGGCAAAGGATGACAGTGATTGTAAGAGCACTTTGCCAGTTTAATTAATGTTTGTTGACAATCCCATGATCAATGAAGACATGGATGTAGCGTTGCTCGACAATCAGCAAAGAATTCCGCTCAAAGCGTTGCTAGGGGCCGTCTTGAACTTACTATGAGGTATGAGCAAAGCTCATTGTTGAAGGCTTCATGGTGACTTCAAGATGAAGAACAACAATTAATGCATTGTTCCTTTGCTTGTTTTTACCATGTATTTGTAGAGACTTTGTCTCATGTGCATTTACTCCATATCCTTCTATTCACCATACATTGTATTAAATTCCTATTTTCAAGTTGAGCAGCAAATATCCATAATTAACAATCCTTAATTTCCCCCAAAACAGTTACATGTAATTATAACTTTAGATTTACAAAACAAGTAACACAATTTTTATGATTGATAACAAACATTGCTTTTTATTTCCATTTAATACATATGCATGTACAGTAGTTCACACAAAGTAAAAATTTAACAGAACAGAAAACACCAAATGATCTAAAAATTGGCTGATTTATTTTGCCAAAAACATTTACATGTTATAAAAACCATCTGAAAAAGCCCAAAACAAATTTAAAACAGGAAAAATCTTCCCCCTATACAGTGTACATGTACTAGTATATTGGATATGACACCAAAATAATACTAAGCTCGTCAGCCAAGCCAGATCGTCTATCCAAATTCTATTCTAAATACACACAAATTTCAATAAAAATGGTCAATTTTGCAGATACAGTAAAGCAAGAGACTTTCCATGATAAATCATTATGATAGACATATCACTCTAAATTTTCAATTGTTTACCTTATTTCTTGATTTATCAATCCACAAAATTTCTTTTGCATGTCATGTGGTAGAATGCATCACTATAGATGCAAAAGAAATTGTGTACACTGTATGTAGCTCAAACAAGGAATAAAATATACCCATTTCACAAAGCAGAGTGATACACAGTGATTTATCACTGCAAGTCTCTGGCTGTACTGTACTTTTGTGACTCAATTTTTTTAATAACAGTTTATACATACTAGTACATTGTGTACACAGTGAAATGTGAAATCTGAATGTACAACATGTACAAATTTTTTTAAAGCATGCACAGTGGCAGTTCGAATCAAGTACAATGTACCAAACAATTCATTTATTGATAGATCTATAGGTATTTTTTTCCTTCATTGACATATATGCATACTCATGATCAGTCATTGAGTTCAAAGTCCATTTTACAACTACTAGTATATGGGCTGAAAAATCATTCATTTTCTTCATGTTTGTTATAAATCATGTCAATTGATAAATAAAAAAGATTAAGAGAATTGTATAATATGTTACACAAATAATTACTAGCAGCTACTTGTACATACATGTAAAAAAGATACATGTAATTGTTATTAAAGGATATTATATATTGTTTGTAAAAGGTAATATGTTTTAATATACCCCGAGGTTAAAATTCTTAAAAAGATTTAAATAGTTTAAATGACATTTATTGATATAAAAAGCACAATAAAAATTTATTCAGGAATTTTAAAAATCACATATAAAGTATATATATATGATCAGTTTCTTATACATATATGTATAAAGGGTTTTGTAGGTTAATGCAACCCACACATTAAGGAAAGATTTTTATAGGTATACAGTACATTAATTATGAAAATAAATTGGAAGGCCAATGGACAGTAGATAGAGTTTTATAGTTAATCAATACCTTTCACCTAAGATGTCTTCATTTGGATATAAATAATATATTGTATTTGCAAACTTAATTGTTTATTTATACTTATGAATTCATCATTATAAAAATGTACATGTATCTTACATGTATATTACTTAAATTGTCGATATCCTGAGACTCAGGGAAGAAATACTTAGAGTTTAAATGTACAAGTTAACCAATTATTTGTTTCAGATACTGATTATGATAAAATTCCTAGAAAGGAAGAAAGGTTTTTGTAGAAAATTTTGGTCGATTCAGAATTGAGCCTCTTTTTGATGTCCCTACAAATTTTCATATATATAGCCCTTACATTTAAGGGCCATAGGGGACCAAAACCTATTTCTAACAAACTTATTATTATTTTTAGCTCACCTGGCTATGCCAGGGTGAGCTTTTGCCATCACTTTGGGTCCGTCCGTCCGCCGTCCGCCGTCCGTCGTAAACTTTTCATTCAAAGATCTTCTCCTCTGTTACCACTGGGCCAATTGGGACCAAACTTGGTCACAATAGTCCCAGTGTTTTCCTTTTTGCCAAACGAAAAGTGGTCGTTTTGAAATTTAAGGTAGCCGGCTATGATGGCCGGCTTTGTAGATTTGCAGTATTAGCGTGCTGTATTTTGGTAATGTATATAAAAAACTATTTATTTTTACTTCATACATATGTAAATAAAATAAAAGTAAGAAATTTTCGTTTTGATGTTATTCAGATTTGACAGCAAAGTTTTAAATCCATTCATGTTTATTTTGAGCTTTTTACTTTTCAATGAGTATGGCAAACTTTTGCTGTCTATCCACGACCGTTTTTTTTTCCGTATTTTAGCCATACTTGAACTTGATTCGTTTGTTAGCAAAAACTATTTGAAATCGGTTGTTTTTTGTCATCCCGTTGGTTTCGTACTAGATACGATAACGTAACTCTCAGTCCACTACGTTCGTAATCCTCAGTCCACTACGTTCGTAACCCTCAGTCCACTACGTTCGTAACCCTCAGTCCACTA